>CM056720.1:46347094-46513708 GCA_029844215.1 Przewalskia tangutica
TTTGAGTGTTGAGGCGGAAGCGGGCGTCTGGTTGAAATACAATGTGAGTTCGACTCATTGGCTCGGTATGTCTCGCGTTAGTAGCTGTATGGAGGGCGAGTGCACCGCTACGTCGGGCTCGATGACTACTTGGCGAGCTTGTTGGGTGTAGCTCTTGGTAGGGCATGGACATTTCCAGCGTGCGGGATTATGCTGGGATGTGAGGAGGCGGAGAGTCGGCGGAATGACGAATCGCGGAGGGCGAGCAGGAGGTCCTTTGATAACTTTAGGTGGACCGCCTCGCGATGAACTAGTTATGTACCTCGCCCGATCTGAGTGGTCCTCCGCGACGCCGGGACGCCGGGATATTCGGGAGGCGGTCGGGGCTCGGGTTTGATTTTAGGGAATAGAAGTGCTCGCGGATGGGGCCACCGTATCTCGGTGTGGCGTTGTGGTAAAGCCCGTAGGGAATGTCGTCTTGGTTTGGGAGATTGCTATACTTGCGGCCAGCGGGGCCATTTAAGGCTGTCCAGGCCAGGGGTAGCGGTGGGATAGCCTGAACTACTAGATCGATTGCGGGTTCTTCACCTTCCATAGCTAGGCGGGATGTTCATTGCCGGCGAGCCACGGTAGAGTCGCGGTGGAAGTTCCCGATTTTAGCGGTCCTTTGAGGCCTATTTTTCAGTATATCCTTAACCCTCTGAGTTTTGTATGTATTGATGTTATGATGATGTGTTTAGTGTTATGTTCGGATAGCTTTGTGCAAAAATGTGATTTAGAAACACAGTTAGTGAAAGAGGGTAAGCACGGGGTGAGAAAATGATGAACCTTAGGATATTCTGATTGAGACCTTAGATGTAAGTAGCCGTCTTGAGTACAATATTTTCGGGTGATCTTTGTCGAATGTATAAGTATCGTGGAGTAATGGTGGGAAAATTCCTTGGGTGGTGTAAAATGGAAGTGGTAGCTTTCGCGGCACATATAAATAAGATTGTTGGGATCGGAACAAGAGCTTGATGCGTTAAGTGGGTCGGGTTGGGGCCATGTTGCGGGTCGACCGTAGCCGGTTTGGGGTTGGGTCAGTTCGAGGTGGTCGCCCGGTGGTAGGGTCATGAGGGTGCTAGGCCCAGTTTAGATAACCATAGTATGAGTTCGTGGATATGTTAGGCCGAGCGGATCGTGAAGGCGGGAATGGCCTTAAGGAAGATTGAGGTTAGTAAGATGACCAAGTTTGGAGGTGGTGACTCCAAAGTTTTGGAAATGGCGATGAGGAAGTGTGATGCGTATACTAGAAGAGTTCAAGTGTTCGAGAAGAGACGAGTAAGGAAGGAAGAGAACATGTGTTATTTAGTGGCGGTGTGGCGTTGGCAGCTGGTTAGAAGAACTTTATATTTATCCTTCTTGTGAAGGATCATTAGGGACGTATGTTTCTAAGGAGGGGAGAATGTTATACCCCGTATTTCTAGAGTATGTACGTGAGGGCGTACGTATGAAAATTTAAGCCTTAAGGTTGGCAAGGTTCGGAATTTGTACACAAAGAAAATAATCGTTTTTAAATGAAGCGTTTTACTAAACTTACGAAGGAAAATTCCGGCTATGTCATTTATAATTTTTGCGGATTTTTAGAGGCGAAACATTTTGGACAGCGGGAGGGTGGCGTGTGTCACCCTCACATTGGGCGTGATTGTGAAGCGGTAATGGAGCGATTTGAGGCGGTCTTGGTTAGGTAGGATATTTTGTGATAGTTGGTGTGGTAGATGGATAAGGTACATGGATTTAAATCCTAGCCTACACTTTCTAGCACTTGGCTTCATCTTGGCCATTGGTTGGCCATTGGTTGGCCTATAAATACTCCACAACGAAGACTTTCTTCATCAAAATCATTTTCCAAGTCTTGAAATCCCTCCCCTTTGTGAGTTGTGTTCGTCAGCCCCCCTTTTGAGAAGCCTTGGCCGAGAGAGTACTCCACTCCCTCTAGTGGTGTGGCAGTACCCACTTGCATAATTTTAAGTATAATACACACTTTGCCAGGTAGAAAAGTATTCTCCAAGTATTGTTACTATACCCAAATACCTTGGCCCAATACCTTGTAATATTCCCAAGGTTATACATCACGAAAAGCCGGAAATACTATTATACTTCCTCGATCCTGAAACCCACAAGGAAAACCTTCATAGTCGGTTGAAGTGTTAAGTAGAAGTTGCGTAGAACTTCTAAAGGTTGTATGGGCGGATTGGAGCACCGGAGTAGGAGCTAAGCGTTGCTCGGGATCGGCATTAACACTTGGATAATTTTGGGGCTTCAGGGTAAATAATCCTATCCTTCTATTGTAATTGGAAATTACATCGTAGTTAATATAGAAATGAATATAAGATTCAAAGAAGAGAATTGAAGCGTAATAGAAGGATATTCTGAGAAAAGACTTGAACTGAAATCACATCAGAAGAGTATTAAAGTAGAAGTTTAAACTGTACTTACATAGGACTGTATTTACAATAGACTTATAACCTTTATTGGTTGAATGTTCTGCAAGTAGCATGTACTACTTGGAAGGTGGACAAGGCTAGCCGGATTATAAAAGTGGGCGTTTTGCTAATAGTCGATAATCGTCGCGGTATGTGATTCTTCCTATACTCTTGAGCATGATATTTTAAAGGAATATATATGAATGCGGTAGGCGTCGTGTGTTAAGCGAAGCGTAATTATGCGGCAATGTCTTTTGACTTAAGCTGAATAATATATATATATATATATATATAGTCTGCGGTGAAGCGTCGTGTGTTAAGCTGAGCGTAATTGTATGGCAATGTCTTTTGACTTAAGCTGAATAATATATATATATATAGTACGGTGAAGCGTCGTGTGTTAGCGAGCGTAATTGTATGGCAATGTCTTTTGACTTAAGCTGAATAATAAGAATGCGGAAGTATTTTACAAGAATATATATATATACGGTAGGCGTGCGGTTGTTAAGCGAATATAGTTTCTGCAATGTCTTTTGACTTAAGCACGAATAATAAGAATCTTGAAGTGTTTCAAAAGAATTAAGAAACCTTGTTGAAGAAGAATAATGCTTGGTTTTAAAAGCTTAAGAGTTATACTAGCTTTATGGGAAGTTAGGTATAACGACTTAAGAGATAAAATGAATGGTTTATTGATTTTAAAAGTTAAGAGACTTGATCTTAAAGATAAGAACTTGACTTAAATGAATTAATATGAATTTTGTGTGAAACCTCGTTAAGTGAGTAATGAGTACTTGGTTTTAAAAGGAATAATGTTTCTTGATTTGAATCAGAATGAGTATCGACAAACCAACTGCGGCGTTAATAAAGGAAATGTAATGACTAATGAAGTATTATTAAAACCGGTAGAAACCTCCATCTGCATAGAAGCTAGATGAGACAAAATGATATTACATTTTCTAGATCATGTTTGCTTTAATAAGATGGTTATAAACAGAATAAAGCTGCTCACATATGGCATATGTTACTCGATTGTTTTAAAAGAGATTAAGACATTGAACTATGAAACTTTTCTAAAATAAAGAGACTTGAGTAATTGAAATTAGGCAAAGCTGGAACTTTAGGAAAAGAATGTTGTTACTTGATTTTAGAAAAAGGAAGTGTTGCAGTTTACTTAAAAATGTGAGTCACTCTAATTTTATACTACGGGTATCGGGTGACTTTTATAAAAGGAATGGATCTCTTTAAAGGAAGTTAACGTCACGTAATACTTTTGAGTTAAAACCGGACTTTGACATAAAATGAAAGTACCTTGAGTTGTGTATAACTTACTATGCTTGTTGTTGTGTAACTTGCCTATGCTTGTTGTGATAGCCTTTGTTGTGCAAAAATTGTGTTTCTAGACTCTGCGTCTCTCGATGGAGGCGGTTGACTTGTTGAGAACTTACTTGGGCGTCTGCGGTGTGGAAGACTCGCGGGTATCTTCCATTATTATTGTTACATGGGCATGTCTACACGATGATGGATTACGTGGACATGTGACCATTATAGTTATTTATGGCGAAATATCGTGACTTACGGTTGTGATCGGGTGTAACTGTTTACTTGCCCCGTCGGCTATGTGGCGGTGGATCTGGTATAGGTTATTGCACTTGCCGCGTGTGACCGGCGAAGTATCGTGACTTACGGTTGTGATCGGTGCTGCCGATTCACTTGCCCCGGCTCACGTGGCGCGAGGAGGCTGGTGGAGGCTAGTGAACTTGCCGCGATGTCGATTCGCGGTCGGTGTTTGGATGGAGCCGTGACTTACGGTTGTGATCAGTGCGTGGCCGATTCACTTGCCCCGTCGGCTCGTAGCGCGAGGAGGAGGCTGGTGGAGGCTATTGCACTGCCGCGTGTCGACCGTACTATGGTTATGCGATATTATTGATGCGGTCGGATCTGGTAGTTATACTTGCCCATACGGTTTTTATGACACGGGTGGGACACGGTGTTCATGTATACTCCTTGGTGTTGTTATATCATAGGCTTAGGCGGTGAGGAAGGAATTCCACGAGAGCAGTGATGATTTGGAGGCGTGAGTCCACGACTTGTTATATTTGGTTATATGTTGTATCTTTGTAGTTTGGTTATCATACATGTCTCTGCTTTTTATAGACTATTATGATTTCATTTCTGATATTTTGATTTCACATACTTAGTACTGTTATGCTTGACCTCGCTTGAAGTGCGTTAAATGCAGCGGTAAGTACATCGGTTGTCGATCCGACATAGGATCACGTTTCGCGTATTGGGAAGCTCAGGTTCCTTGAGGCTTATCTTTTGGTATGTTACCCTGAGTCTGTTGGTTCTTGTACATTCAGGGGTATGGCGGGGCCCTGTCCCGTCATAGTTGTTGTAAAAATCTTAGAGGTCTATAGCATTGTTGTGGGCAGGGTTGTAAGGATTATGGCTATTCAAGGTCGATATATATATATTTGAAAGCTTTGAAAGGCGTTTTGGTTGGCCTATTTTCTTTATCTTGATCCATATCTATTTGTATGTTTAAGTTTTTATTTCATTGGTTTTCTCGATGTTGTATCACTAGGGTGCAGGGGTAAGGCTCAGATCACGGGCAGGTTAGGTCGTGGCGGGGATTTTGCCTTGGATTTTCACAAGTGTGGATGAAGAAATGGTCTAGCATTAGAGGGTATTTATAGGACATTGAGGGCGAGATCAAGACAAGTGGTGGGCAAGTGGAGGTGAGGATTTGGGCAAGTGTACCTTATCCGTCTACCATACAAAATATCACAAAATATCCTACCAACTCCTTGACCACAAAATCGTCAACCTTGCCCGTGTTGCGGTCGCGGGGTGACAAGTGTCGCCTCTCGTTGGTCCAAAATATTTCATCTCTCGGAAAAATCCATAAAATTATAAATGACATAGCCGTAATTTTCCATGTGAGTTTTGGAAAGCGTTTAGTCGGAAAAGCGATTCTTTTGCTAGTTGTGCACAAATTTCGACCACTTATGCCTACTTAAGGCTAAAAACTTTTGTCACGTCGCCTCGCGTCATACTCTGGAAATCGGTATAACAAAAACCTCGAGAAAAAAATAGTAAGGCGAGGCTCACTTTGCTGTCGTAAAATAAAAGTAGGAACCGTGCGCTTACAACGCCGCGATATATAACATCTCGCGTAACCCTCCGCCGAGTAAACAATCATTGAAAGACAAGATGGGCTGACCTCGTTGGCGGAGTCTTTGCGGTCGAGCGTCCACGAACTCGTACAATGGTTATCTAAACTTGGGCATGCACCTCGTGACCCAATCACCTAGCGGGACCACAATGACCCGACCCGCTCAATCCGGCTGCGGGTTGACGCGATCTTGCCTCAGCCCACCCATTATCGCTCTAAATTCTTGTTCCGTCGGGACAATCTTACTATTCGTCGTGAAAATCACCACTTCTATCTTGCTCGACCTATGGAATTATCCTCTGATATATTTCACGCATACCAAGTACTTCGAAAAAGACTAACTGTAAAATCTTTTATTCAAGATGGCCTCATATCTAAGGTCTTAACTGTTATAATATTCTAAGGCTCACAATTTCCCTGCCCCTAAACTTACCTTTTCAACTAACCATGTTCTCTAAATCACAATTTTACACAGTGCTTATCCAAACATAACACTTTAACATAAAATCATCATATCACGCATACAAATCTCTAGAGGGTTAAGGATATACCTGTAACTATTGCTTCACCCTTGTCACGACCTGACCCCGGGCCCGCGACTGGTGCCCTACATGGGCACCCCTTTTGGCATACATCAGAGAATAGCAGCGGAACATACACAACTGATAAAATACTTTAACATAAAATAACAACAGGCTAGCCGATAAGGCCACCAAGTAACTTATACGATAAAGCGGTACATTTTTTCTTTACAACCCGATCCTTATGTGACTCTGGACCTCTAGAATAACAATCACAGGGACGGGGCCGCCCGTACCACGAATGTACAACAAGCGACAATACGAGGATAAGCCTCCGAAATGAGGAGCTTACCAGCGGTGAGCAGTGATCCTAGGCGAGGATCGTGACTTTGTACCTACCTGCGGCGTGAGCGGCCCGGAGGTCGATCTACAACATGTACCAAATATGTGGCGAAATGCGTAATGAAATCATAAGTCTAATAATAAGCTGGAGACATGTATGATACTCGATTAACGATTGCCTTGTGCCTTACTAACAATGAGAGTAAATAGGTGTATCTTTAGATATAAAGTAGGAAGCTCGCGATCAAGCGGGACCACTGTCGCGATATCATTAGCGATCCTATTCACGGGACTATTTCACCGCGTAGATCGCGTGGACCGCGTGAGGTATTCGCCGCATGGGACTATTTCACCGCGTAAGCCCCTTACGGACTCGCGTGAGGTATTCCTCGCATAAATTTGGACGCGCGTGGGACTATTTCACCGCGTAAGCCTACGGACTCGCGTGAGGTATTCCCGCGTCGTGGGTAGCAAATCCGCGGAAATATGCAATGCCACAAACGGAGAATGACCGCGTTATTCTTGAACTACTAGCACAAATCGGCTATCACACGTAACATAAGCACTTGACTTATCATCTGATAAATAAGCAAGTTAAGCGATCCACAACTCTTATTATGCATTTACGTATACCTCTCGTTTTAGTTTACTTAAGGCACTAACATGTTCTTTATAAAAATCAGAATTTAACCCAAGTACTACGTCTTCTATTCTTTCAAAATGACTCGTTTCATTATAAAACTTCCAAGATACTAATAGCAGTAGTATCGAGTTACAATTTCTTTTTCAGAAAAGTCACGATACTTTTAGAAATAAAATTAGGCTTCTAAATCAAGTGACAACTATAAGTAAAAGCCTTAGGCAATTGATGCCTTTAAATCAAATTGCCTTTCAAATAAATCAAGCCATTTATCTTTCCATAAAGCCAATATAACCAACTCACGTAAAGTCGTTATATTCACTTTATACCTAAGTCAAGTACAATTTCTATCCAAGGGACTTATCGTTTAAGCGAAACAAGTGCCACATTCTTTAAAACTCTTGAGTCCATAACATTCTTAAATTACTTAAGAGTAAACCATTCTCTTATTAACTTTCCATAAAGCTATTATAACGACTTCCCGTAAAGCGTTATACTGGCTTTATCATTGTAACTTACATCTTCTTTTTAACGAGACTTAAACTTTCCAACAAAACAAGTATCAAAATACTTTGACATACTTAAAGTCTCTTAACTTTTGAAAACCAAGATATCCTTAATAATTAAACAAGTGATTTAATTCCTAACTCAAACAACTTGGGCATTCTTAAAATAAGCCAAGGATATCAAATAGACTAGATTGTCAAAATCTTGTGCGTCTGCGTACTATACATTTACAACTTAATCATGCTCGAGAGATAAGAAAGTTCCACATACCTCTTGGTTTAATCCAACTTGCTAAGTCGATGCGCGTCGTAGTATGCGACTATAATGACCGTAAATGCGTCACATTAACTTCAGTTTCAAGCGTAGAATATTCCAAGTGCAAGTCACTAAATTCTCTGAAATCGGACAACACTTCCTTTGTTTTTACTAACTTTGCCACCTTTTTCAAGGTCGAATACAATAACCAAACAGCCCCGATTGGCTCGCCACAATTTATAAGGTAGTTGATACAAATGAATAACCAAACAGCCCGATTGGCTCACCGCGACGATAACAAACTAGTCTAAACTATAATGTCAATTCGTGATTAGGCAATAATACAAATCGTTTCCAATTCCTTTTTAATCCAAGTGGTTTAGTATAACGTGATATCAAGCGCGATCGATTACAACTACTACAATCCTCAGTAGGTAAGCGTCGGCGATTCTAATGCTGACCAAAATTGTATTTCAATTTCAAAGGCTAATCATGTCCTTTTAGGTTCTGAAGCTTCTACAATCCATGTCACTTATCAAACTTCATAACACAAATCACGCTGATCGCATAACTTATCATAACATGAAATCTTGATTACAAAAATAAAGCGAAGATTATACCTCGGTTAGCCCGATTATGATCCAAGATCACAAGTCGCCTTAGCAACTTTGGCTCACTCCTTTCAGCGTTCCAATCCTCCAAGCAACCCTTAGAAACATAAAAGACTAAATTCAAGTTTCAGCTTCAAAGTTGAATAACTCTTTAGGTTTTAAGCCTTGCGACTAATATGAAAACACCACATTTCCGGGATCTTTTTATTGAGAAACACTTACTATACCCTTAGGTACCTTGGTTTAAAGTGGGGGAATTATTGGACAACAATTGAAAAAATTTCCTTGAACCCTAGCCCTTGGCGAGAGCTCCTCGAAGCCTCCTAAAATTTTCTTGAAAATTTCTAAGTTTCTTGTCTTGCACTAGCATTACAATATATAACATGATGGAGGGTTAAGATTAGCACAATTGTGTGGCTTGGATAAGTTTCACATGGATCAGTCTAGGTGGCCTTTGACTTAGTCAACTTTGTCAAGCGAGACTAGCGAGACTTGGTCATTTAATTTATGGTCAAATGACCATTCTAACCATGATAATTTCGTCCATGACCATAAGGGGGTGACGCGTGTCGCCTCCCGTTCATCATGATATTTAGTTTCCGACCAATTCCAAAAATTCGAAAAACTTTTACTCGTCTCAAATCTTAACATTGTTGAGTTCTTACGTGCGTTCTTATAAACATATCACGAAATTCCGGTGTAACAACCACAATCATAGTCTGCCTGCGGTGTATA
Organism: Przewalskia tangutica; assembly: GCA_029844215.1. Taxonomy (NCBI): domain Eukaryota; kingdom Viridiplantae; phylum Streptophyta; class Magnoliopsida; order Solanales; family Solanaceae; genus Przewalskia; species Przewalskia tangutica. Next base: position 46,356,325 of record CM056720.1, read on the forward strand.
AAGAAGGTGATGAACCCGACCGGCGATCCGAAAGTGAGTCTCTACATCCGCGCCATACGGTTGGACAATTTCTCGCAAAATGGCCTGTCGCATGTATAACAATTTGTCAGTAGTCGACACTCCCGTGATGACACCTACCACAGCGGCCACAGGGTGGGGTGGCCTCTCTAGCTAACACCACTTTCTCCGAACCACTTGAATCATGGCAGGCACAGTGGTGAGTCATCCCACCCCACTCCTCTAGGACATTCTCTCCACGTGGCCTGCCGCGAGTAAAACAAGCGTTGGTAAAAGGCGACATTTCCGAAATGGCGCCTACCACATAGTGAGCAATGAGGAAAGCGAATGCGGTTGGCTAGAACTGTAAATCTGTGAACCAAAACCACGGAGCTCGACCAACTCACGCACACTCGAGCATCCTGAAGCACAGTGGAGGACCACTGCATCTTGGCGGAGGCGCGTAACGATCTGGCTGGCGAGGAGGTCGCCTCGAAAGTTATCAAAGGACCACTGTTTACGGCCTCTTACTGGCGATCTTGGTTGTCAGTCGATCTCTCGTTCCTCGATCTGCGTGCGTAAGCTTTGTCTGCGGGCAATGTCCGTGCAGCGAAGAGCTACTCTTGTACACCCTTTACTAGATAATCGTCTAGGCAGTGATATGTCGATGCACTCTATACTCTGTTTGCTAAAATCCTAGCTAATGCGAGTCCGTCACTTTGTAATCCATACTCTCGGTTCTCGGTCGCGGGCGAAGGCTCATATATCATGGCGCGGTGGAGGCTAGCTGCCGGCGTGTTAAACTTCTGCTGAAATTTGGCGGCGTCCGCAGAACTCTCTAAATGAAGCACCACCTCAGGTGATGGTTGGGCCTGTGCCCTCGTACTCCTATGTGTTCTACTTGCAGCTCATACTGTTTGCGCGCCGCCAGGCCTGGTTGCCTTCGCGAGGCATAGCTGGTAAAAAAAGTCGTCGGAGGGTCGACTTATAACACGGCTCTAAGACACGATCTCGAGTGAGAAGAATGAAACTAATCCTAAATGTCCTGCGACCTCCGATTATAGATGTGGTGAACAGCGCGCAATAATCAAGACTACTAGACGCGATGCGTAGACGCTTTCAGAGGACTAATTGCTCACGATACCACTTTTGTCACGGCCGATCCGGGCGTGGTAGTGCCTACCGGGCACCCAGTAGATATACATCGAGTAACGGCGGAATATAAAAACAAAGACATGAAACAATAAAGGGTAAGAAACGATCAACAAGAAAATGTCGCTTTCGGCGTGAATATATAAACCAAAACTTGAGCGATTACATCCTTTACAAACCACCTTGGCAATTACTACAGACCTCTAAGAATTTCTATAATAACTATGAGGACGGGGCCGCCATACCACAGATGTACCCAGCCTCTGATCTCGGGAATCATGCCAAAAGATAAGCCTCGAGAAGCGGAGCTTCCCAGCATTTGAAAGGTGATCCTACGGCGAGGATCAGCGGTGATGTACCTCTACTGCGGCATGAATGAAGCCCCAGAAGGAGTCGATCTGGTGGTACGAGTATGTGAAATGAAAATCACGTAAATGAAATCATAATAGTCTATATAAAGCAGAGACATATATGATAAACAATTTACGATATCTGACATGTGATCGTGTCAAGTCGAGGACTCGGGCCTCAGAAGTCATCATCAAATATAACCGTGGGTCTCATTACCCGCGATATCAATCATGCGTGGAATCCTTCCGCCATGCCGTGATCCGTGATATAAAAAACACCAAGGAATACATGAACACGAGTCCCACTGTGTCATAATAAAACCGTCAGGTAAATGCGAAGGCATAGCGGAGCTACTAGAACCCAGCGTACCAACAATGCTATAAAAGCGTATCACGAGGTCTTTCTATGCGCAAATGATGAAGGTGGGCCACTCGCCCGATATCGTGTCTTGGCGTCTAATCTGGAACTCCGCGATTCGCGTGGTACATATAGGCGCGTGAGGTATTCCTCGCGTCGCGAGGCGGCTAACCCTCGGCATCGTCCTGGACTCCGCGATCCGCGTGGCGCGTAGAATGCGTAGGTATTCCTTGCACCACAATCCTAGAACTCCGCGACTCGCATGGGTCCCGTGGACCCGCGTGAGGTATTCACCGCATCGGGGCAGCTTAACCCCGGCATCATAACAAGTCGGGGGTAAGTGATATAATACCGGCATAGCGGGCTTATCGTTAAACAACGTAAACCTGATAAGAAAAAACCGCCACACAGCGTCGCAGAACTTACACCGTGGCGTCATAACATGTTCACTTTATCAAGCCAGCGAGAAAGTATTACAAGGCTATCACAAAACATAGGCAAGTTACTCGCACAAGGTACTTTCATTTCATGTCAACAAATCAGGGTTTTAACCCCGAGGTACTCATCTTTAACTCTTTAAAAGAGCCATTTCTTTCACAAAAGTCACCACGATACAGTAGTATCAAAATAGCGTAACTATCTTTTTAAGTGAACCAAAACAATTTCCATACCTTCTTTTAAACCAACTTAAGACAAAACCATGCCTTTCTTTTAAACGAAAACACTTGAGTTCTCAAGTCTCTTTTCTTTTAGAAGACAAGTTCCTTACTTTGGAATTTAAGAAAAATCAATACTTGTTATTAATGACTTTATTAAAGCAACCATGATCTAGGAAATGTAATACAATTTTGTCTTATCTTAGCTTATGCGGATGGAGGTTTCTACTTGTTTTAATAATATTAATTATTTGTCAATATAGTTTCGCTTTATTATTTGCGATGGGTTGTTCGATATTTATTCTCATTTATGATCAATATAACATTATTATTCAAAACCAAGTACTCATTACTCGAATGAGGTTTCACAACTTTCCACAATTCAAGTTCTTCACATATCAAATCAAGTCAAATATAAGTCAAGTCTCTTATCTTTTAAAAATCAATAAACCGTTCTTTTACTACGTAAAGTTGTTATAATTAACTTCCGTAAAGCCATTATAACACTTTATGTTTTAAATAAACAAATTAATTTTACAACGTCGTCTAGTACTATATATATATTTCACAAATATCATGCTAGAAAAAGATAGGAAGAGGTTCACATACCTCGCGGCGATTATCGACAATTAGCAAAAGCGGCAAAGTACTATAACGCGCTGGCCTTTTCCACCGCCGAGTAGAATCGCTGCCGTAGTACCTCCACCTATAATGGCCATGAAGCGTCTATTAACCTCTGGATTCTCTTGTAGGATATTTCTAAAAACAAGGTTCCGTATCTACGGAAAATTCGCGACGCCTCCGTTTCTACTTAATTATCCACCTTTTCCAGGCGGAATAGCAGTAATTAACATACTAATTAAGGTGCGATAATCCGAAATTTAAAGAAGGGGATAACCGCCAAGCGAACGCGATTAACAATCTCTCCCATAACAACAATAACTAAGGAAGGGGATATGCCCCAAGCGGGCGCGATTAACAATCTCTCGCCATAATAACAATAAGTAAAGAAGGGGATAACACTTGAAGCGGGCGATTAACAATCTCTCCTTCATAATAACAATAAGTAAAGAAGGGGATACACGCCCAAGCGGACGCGATTAACAATCTATCCTTCATAATAACAATAAGTAAAGAAGGGGATAACGCCCAGACGCGATTAACAATCTCTCATTCATAATAACAATAAGTAAAGAAGGTCCAAAGTAGATGCGGTCCAAAGTAGATCTGATCAAAGTAGATCTGGTCCTTAAGTTGGGGTCCATGGCGGCTTTTACAATTTTACTTATCCAATTACTTCATTAGTCCTTCAACTTATATTCCAATCTTATTATAAGTTATAGTTCCTTTGTTGTTAACCTCTTAGTAAGTAATGGATACATTTTTACCATTTTAATGGATAATATGCCAATTCTCCTTTTAACATCTTAACAAGATCCAAATCTTTCTTTACATCTTATAGTCCATAATATACTTCCAATATATGTATAATATCCATATATACATAATAATCAACTTCACAAAGAGGTTAAGGTTCATTACCTCAAGATAGTCCAAAAACGTGGTATCCGGATGTTTAGCCACTGCTTCGTCAGCTGAACTTGTAACGTTGATAACTCTCTACAACAGTGTGCTATCGATGAGAGGTTTGTTGCGTTGGAAACTAGACTCGACGAAATTCATTTTAGGCTTTTGAAACACCCAAAAACTCCTAATATGATGGGAGATATTCCCTTCCAAACTTGACTAAAAATCTGTCCAAAACAGTCTCGAAAATCTGCCCACCCTCGGCCAAGGGGGGTTTTTTTTTAGGCTAGGGGTGTGAAATCTTGTCTAAATCTTGGTTAATAATCTTCCTAAAACATTAAGGAAGAACACTTATAAGTTTAAGAATTTTTGGACAACATTAGGCTAAGGAAGGGGGGGGGGGGGTTGGTCGAGAACTATAGGAAAGGGGAGAGAAAACATTTCAAGTCTTGAAATGTTCTAAGTGTGGAAGATTTTCATCAACTAGAGGGGTTTATATAGTACAACCAAGGGTTAGGATTGAAACATGTGTATGGTATAGATGTGTTTGTGTAGGTTCCTTTCTCCATTTGTCCCACAAAAGCCATGCAAGACCTTGACCATTTGACTTGCCCATGCACTGAAACCGTCCATAACCATGCACAAAACCATGCAAGACTTTTGGCCACTTATTTTGCCCACTTGGGGTGACACATGTCGCCCTCCTTTTGGTCCAAAATATTTTATCTCTCGGAAAAAATTCCATAATCGTAAAAATATTGAAAAAATGTAAAATTTCCTTCACAAGGTACGGAATAATTTCCGTCGGAAAACAATTCTTTCATTCTTACCCTAATTAGGGCGTATACATTAAATGCGTCGTCCTCACATACATACTCGGAACTACGAGGTATAACAGCTACAATCCATAACAACATAAATCTTGATACATATACTTCATGCTGGTTAAAAAGTAAGGCTACAATGATATGTAATCTTATACCACAAGAGAACAAAATTGTTACCTTGCGATCCTTAATTCGCCAAGATCGAAGTTGCTCCTAGCAACAGAGCCTCTCCTTGACACTCCCGCCAGAAGCCCAGAAGATCACGATAACTTTCCTTTATCTTTCAGTCCAAACCTAGGAAAGCAACTAGGTTTTCACCTTGCGACTAATCTGAAACGATATTTTTCGGGATCTTTCTATTGAGATACCCTTACAATACCATAGGAACCTTGGTTTAAAGTGTGGAGCTTATTGAATGACAAGCGAAAATCTTTGTCTTTCAAAACCTATCAAGCCGAGCTTCCCTCTCTTGTTCTTGATATTTTCTTGAAATATGACTAAGTGTGGAACTAGTCTTGCTACTAGTATGTATTTATAACACTATGGAGGGTCAAGACTTGAACAAATGGGTGGCTAAGATGAGTTTCACTAGGATCAAGCCCAAGTGGCCCTTTGACAAGTCAACAATATCAGCTTGAAGACTTATCAAGACTTGGTCATCTCAAGTATGGTCAAATGACCATTTTGTCCATCTTAAAATCGTCAAAGACCAATAGGGGTGACACGTGTCGCCTCCCATTCGTCATGACATTTCGTTTCAAATGATTCCATAATTGACAAATTCTTACTAGACTCAAATCTTAACATTTTTGAGTTCTTATGTACGTTCTTATAACCATGTCCTGGAAATTCGGGGTGTAACATTCTTCTCCCCTTAGAAACATTCATCCTCGAATGTTCTTTGAACTCAATCTATCGTTTCTCGACATAGTCTCGTAAAGCGCATAATGAAACCTAATTATGCCACGTATGGCTCTAATACCTCGCACACCTATCCATCCATCATAACCCCCAAAGGATTATCTTTCGTGCTTCCAACCCATACAGCATATATCGTAGTCTCGATATTATCCGTTCATGACATTTTAAACATCTGACAACTTTATCATGCATCTGAGTCTTTAAATGGTCAAAGACATACGAAATCATATAGCGGCTCGAAGGACGCTAAAGCGGGAACTTCCACGCGACCTGCGCGGCTGCGGTATGAACGTCTGCCTAGCATTGAAGGCGAAAAACCATGGCCCGATCGATGGTATCTTTGTCCCGCGGGACCACCTCTATAAGGACAACTGTTATACCGTATTTCCAGTATATGCGTGAGGCGTGCGTATTAAATTTTGCCTTAAGAGTTGGCTTTGGTTCGAAATTTGAGCGCAGTGCAGATTAGAGTCGTTTTACGGCGAAAGCGTTTCCACGACTTTCGTAGAAAATTAGGCTATGTCATTTATAATTTTTGCGGATTTTTAGGGTGTGAAACATTTTGGACCAACGGGAGGGTGACGTGTCACCTGCGCGTGGAAGCAAATGGATTGGCTTGGGCGATTTGGCGTCAGAGCCTTGGTTGGCCTTGGCGATTGGCTCCTCTTTTGTGCCTTGCTTTGTGGCTTGTTTTGTGGAGTGTTTTGTGGAGTGTTTTGTGGGTGCACTTGGCTTGATCTTGGCCTTACACTTGCCATACACGTGGATGGATCTTGGCCATTGGTTGGCACTTTGCTTGGCACATAAATAGCTCACTTTGTGAAGACTTTCTTAAGTCCACAAATTGTTCTAAGTGATAAATCCCTTCCCTCCCTCTTGTAGACTCTCGTCAGAGCTCCTCTCCACTCTCTTGTGAGCTAGCCGAGAGCCTCCCTCCCCAGGCAGGGGTACACCCTCTAGTGGTGCTAGCCAGTGAGGTACCCACAGCCTAGTTACTTTCGTATAATACCCTTGTTGTGGTATAGAAATACTCTCCTTGTATTGTTATAATGCCCAAAAATACCTTGGCCTTATACCTTGTTATATTCAAAGTTACCTCTATCGTAGAGCAGAAATACTACCTTTTAGTCTCAAGCCGAAACCACAAGGAAAATCTTCATTGTTGGTTGAAGTTTTGGAGTAGAAGTTAGTTAGAACTTCTAAGGGTTGTTTGGGTAGTTGGAGCACTCGGAGTAGGAGCTAAGCGTTGCTCGGGATCGACTTTATACTTGGATAATTTTGGGCTTATCGAGGTAACACTCTTCCTTATTGTGATTGGAAATTACATGTTGTTGATTATATAGTTGAAGTATACTATATATAGTCTTGATCGTAGTTAGTTGGCAATGTCTTTTGACTTAAGCTGAAGAATCTGGTGAACTAGCTGTAATTACATAGGGTTGTATTCTGATGAACTTGTGTCTTGTGTGGTAGAATTGTACACGTCCGTTTAGGCGTGTAAACCCCCCCCCCCCGGGTTGGCTTGGTCGCCGGCCTCGCTAGAGGCGGAGATTAAAGCTGTTGCCCGGGGAAGTCTTCTTGAATTTTACGTTGAAAGATAGAACTTGTGTTTTGGGGTTAATGAGCGTTTGTGACCTTTATAGGTGAAAGTACTAAGAGTAGCGTGTTCTACTCGAGGAGTGGAAAGGGCTAGCAAGGTTGTAGTACTTGGAGCATTTGCTTTTGTCGATAAATCGTCGCGAGGTATGTGAACCTCTTCTATCTCTTCTAGCATGATATGTGTGTAACTATGTAATGCAGTGAGCGTACATGTGTTTAATGTATTTGATTGGTTTGAAACATAAAGGGTTATAACAACTTTATGGGAAGTTGGTTATAACAGCTTATGTAGGTAAGAAAATACTTTGTGGTTTTAAAAGGTAACTGATGTGAATTATAACTGGCTTGTTATAATAAAGAACTCGATGTATTTCAAAGATTTATAAATCGTTTTGAAGGAGAGTAACACTTAGTTTTAAAGGTTTTAAAAGAGTTATACTAGCTTTATGGGGAGTTAGGTATAATGTCTTAAGAGAGTAAAGAAAATGGTTTCTTGATGTTAGAAGTTAAGAGACTTGATCTTATAAGATAAGAGACTTAACTTATTTGTTTTAATGAGGATGTTTGTGTGAAACCTCATTCGTGAGTAATGAGTACTTGGTTTTATTTAAAGGGATAATGTTTCTTGATTTGGAAATCAGAATGTGTATCGACAGGACACTGCGAGCGTTAATAAAGGAAAATGTATTGAATAATGATGTATCGTATTAAAACCGGTGAAACCTCAATCTGTAGAAACTAAGATGAGACAAAATGATATTACATTTTCTAGATCATAGGCTCTTTGTAATAAGAATGTTGTAAACAAGAATAACCTACTCTCGCGAGACATATATTACTCGATTGTTCTAAAAGGAATCAAGTGATTAAGTTTGGGAACTATGAAACCATTTGAAATGAGAAGCTTGAGTAATTGAAACTAAACAAATGGAACTTAGGAAAGAATGTTGTTACTTGATTATTGAAAAGGGATGTGGGTTGGTCATTCTTATACTACGGGTATCGGGTGACTTTTATAAAGTAATGGATCTCTTTTAAAAGAACTTAACGTATGTAGTACTTTGGGGTTAAAAACCGGACTTTGGCGTAATATGAAAGTACTTTGAGTTGTGTGAAGCTTGCCTATGCTTGTTGTTGTGAAACTTGCCTATGCTTGTTGTTGTGAAGCGCACTATGCTTGTGATGATAGCCTTTGTTGTGCGGTGTGGTATTTACGTATTCTGTGTCTCGATAAGGCCGGTTGACTTGTTGAGAACTTACTTGGGCGTCTTGTGGTGATGGAGAATTCCACGGGTATGTTTCCATTTTGATTTCTGTCTTGTTGTTGATGTCACATGGACATGTCTACACCGATGCAGTATTCCGGGGGCATGTGGCCATGCGGCAGGGTTGACCACCCAGTATATTGTTATTGAGTAACATGGACATATCTACACCGTCTGATATTCGGGGCATGTGGCCGTGCGGCCTTATTGTGTTGCAACATGGGCGTGTCTGCCGTCACGATATTAGGGGCATGTGGCCATGCGACATGGTTGACCATGATGGGTTGTTATTGAGGTTACATGGGCATGTCTACACCGATGCGATGTCCGGGGCATGTGGCCGTGCGGCCTTGTTATTATTGTTGCATCATGGACATGTCTACACCGTCACGATTAGGGGCATGCGGCCATGATCACGAACATGATGGATGTTGTGGCGTGAGACCCGTAGTTATATTTGAGTGGTGACTTTGAGGCGTGAGTCACGACTTAGCACTTTATGTTGCGTCTTTGTATTTTGGTTATCATCATGTCTCACGCTTCTTAGCTATTATGATTTCATTCTGATGTCAGCGGTTTCACATACTTGGTACTGTTATCTTGACCTCCTTGAGGTGCGTTAATCTGCGGTAAGTGTCGATCGTGGATCCAGCTCTTAGGATCTCATTTGACGTATTGGAAAGCTCGTTCCTTGAGGCTTATCTTTGGTATGTTTCCACTGAGTTGTAGGTTCTTGTACATTCGGGGGTATGGCGAAGACCTGTCCGTCATAGTTGTTGTAAATCTTAAGTGCATGCCTTTATTGTGGCGGGGTTTGTAAAAAGGTTAAGCTGGGTTTTTATGTATATCTTTGAAAAGCTGTTTTGGTTGCTTTGTTTATTTATTATATCTCTTGTTTCATGACTCGTGTTTTATTTTCCATTGGTTTTCTACGATGTTGTATCACTAGGGTGCGGGGTAAGGCACGATGTGGGCCGGGTTGGGCGTTTACAAAGTAGTATCGAGCGATTAGTCCTCGGAAAGTGTCTGACCGTGTCTAGTAAGTCTTGATTATCGGTGTGTTGTGCACCACGTCTATGTCGAGGAGGCTATAGGACATTTAGGATTAGTTTCTATTCTTCTCGTTACGAGATCGTGCCTTAGAGGCGTGTTGTAAGTTGGACCCTGCAGCGTGTTTACGTTTTTACGATTATGCCTGCGAAAAACGGGGCCCGAGAAGGCAAGCGGTAGGAGGCGCTAGTAGGATTCGAGAGAATGCGAGCGCGGGCGTCGATGCACGAGTAGTGCTTGGCGGCGAGTTTGCGGCGCCCGCCCGGCCTGAGTTTAGAAGCGCGGCGGTGGCTGCGAGACTCTGATACGAGCCTCGATCCCGATGCGGGCGGGAGAGATGATCCTGAGAGATGGCGATTATTGGCGAGTTGTGGCGGATATGAGATAAGTGGGCCAGCGATTCGATTCAGCTTTGTGCGCAGGTGCGCCAGACGATTTGAGGCTCACAGGATTTCCTTAGTTGCTAGCCACTTTGAGTTTTGGTCGAGGCCGGGAGGATGATCCGCGAGGAGTTCGTCCGTCGATTCTGAGAGATCGTGCGGGTGATCGAGCTTGAGGAGTCTATGACATTTAGTTCGCATCGGCTGCGTGATCCGCGATCGATTGGTTTGACTCGTGGGAGCTTTCACGGGAGAGCATGCGCTTCCGGCCGTTTGGGGCGAGTTTTGAGGGGCCTTACAGCACATTTCTTGCCTCGCCAAATGAGGAGGGCTCGGTAAGCAGTTTTTGATGTTAAAGCGATTCGGGAGTACATTGTGAGTTCGACTCATTGGCGGTATGTTCCGCATTAGTAGCTAGTATGGAGGATCGAGTGCGCGGATATGTTCTGAGGCTCGATGATTACCTAGCGAAGAAGTTGTTAGTGTTTCTCTTGACCCGAGCATGGACATTGCGCGTTCGAGCTCGTACGCGGAGTGCGAGGCGCGAAGATCGGCAGGTGGGCCAGCTTTCGGCGAAGAAGGCCAAGCGGTCGGATATTTTGGCGACTTTGGCGGACCGCCTCGGCCAGACTAGTTATGTGCCTCCGCCATTGCGAGTAGTCCTCGCGACGCCAGGACCGCCAGGATATTCGGGAAGCGGTCGGGGCTCCCGGGTTTGAATGTTGAGAGTAGGGGTGTTGGCGGTCGATCACCCTACCTCGGTGTGATCGATGTAGTAGGCGCATTTGGGAGTGTCGTAGTACGAGAGCTTATTATTCTTGCGGCAGCGGGGCGTATGGCGGCTGTCCGACGGTATGGCGGTAGGATAGCCTGGACTCTTAGGCGATTGCGGAGCCACGGTAGAAGTCGCGGTGGAAGTGCCAGTTTTAAGCGGTCCTTGAGCGCCTAGTTTGGTATATCCTTAACCACTGTAGATACTTGTATGTATTGATGTTAATGATGTGTTAAGTGTTATGTTCGGATAGCTTTGTGCTATAGTGTGATTTGAAAATCTGGTTAGTGTGAGATGAAGTGGTAGCTTTGATGTGTCCGTGTCGAGGCGGAAGTTGGCGCTCTGATGGGTCGGGTTGGGGCCATGTTGCGGGCCAACCAGCGTCCGTTCGAGGAAGGGTCGGCTCTGGGTGGTCGTAGGGTGGCGAAGTCCGCGAGGTGCTAGGCCCAGTTTAGATGACCGTCGTATGAGTTCGTGGATCGTTCGGCCGAATCAGTTCGTGAAGGCGGGAATGGCCTTAGAAATCGAGATTAGTGAGATGACCGAGTTTGGAGTAGTGATTCCAGGTGGGAAAGCGAGCGTTGTGAAGTGTAGTACGGATACTAGAAAGAGTTGAGTGTTAGTGGCAGTACTACGAGAAAGGGAGAAGTGAGCGTGTGTTTGTGGCGGTGTGGCATGATTGTTTTAAATGCGTATAGCGGTGAAGACTATCACGGCGCTGTTTGTTTGAGACCTTGAAGGAACATTCGGAATGAATGTTTCTAAGGAAGAATGTTATACCCGTATTTCCAGTATGCGTGAGGCGTGCGTATTAAATTTTGCCTTAGAGTTGGCTTTGGTTGAAATTTGGGCCTGAAGTGCGGAATTAGTCGTCGTTTTACGGCGAAGCGTTTCCACGTCTTTCGTGAAAATTCCGGCTATGTCGTTTATAATTTTTGCGGATTTTTAGGGTGTGAAACATTTTGGACCAACGGGAGGGTGGCGTGTCACACTGCATTGAAGCAAATGGATTGGCTTGGAGCGATTTGGGCGTCGAGAGCCTTGGTTGGCCTTGGCGATTGGCTCCCTCTTTTGTGCCTTGCTTTGTGGCTTGTTTTGTGGAGTGTTTTGTGGAGTGTTTTGTGGGTGCACTTGGCTGATCTTGGCACTTGCACCTTACACATGGATGGATCTTGGCCGTTGGTTGGCACTGTAGCTTTATAAATAGCTCCCACTGTGAAGACTTTCTTCGTCCATGAGTGTTCTAAGTGATAAATCCCTTCCTCCCTCTTGTAGACTCTCGTCCAAATCCTCTCCTCTCTTGTGAGCTAGCCGAGAGCCTCCCTCCCCATGGCAGAGGTCACTTCCATCTAGTGGTGCTAGCCAGTAGGGTACCCACTAGCCTAGTTACTTCGTATAATACCCACTTGTTGTGGTATGAAATACTCTCCTTGTATTGTTATAATGCCCAAAATACCTTGGCCTTATACCTTGTTATATTCAAAAGTTACCTCTGTCGTAGAGCCAGAAATCTGACGCTTTTTAGTCTCAGACCAAACACTGGAAAATCTTCATTGTTGGTTGAAGTTTTGGAGTAGAAGTTAGTTAGAACTTAAGGGTTGTTTGGGCCAGTTGGAGCACTCGGAGTAGGAGCTAGCGTTGCTCGGGATCGACTTTATACTTGGATAATTTTGGGCTTATCAGGTAACACTGTCATTACAATTGTGATTGGAAATTACATGTTGTTGATTATATGGTTGAAGTATACTATATATAGTCTTGATCGTAGTTAGTTGGCAATGTCTTTTGACTTAAGCTGAAGAATCTGGTAGAACTAAAGCGTAATTACATAGGGTGTATTCTGATGAACTTGTGTCTTTGTGTGGTAGAATTGTACGTCCGTTTAGGCGTGTAAACCCCACTGGTTGGCTTGGTGGCGGCCTCGATAGAGGAGGAGATTAGCTGTTGCGGGAAGTCTTTGCCGAATTTTACATTTGAAAGATAGAACTTGTGTTTTGGGGTTAATGAGCGTTTGTGACCTTTATAGGTGAAGTACTAAGAGTGGCGTATTACACTCGAGGAGTGGAAAGAACTAGCAAGGTTGTAGTACTTGGAGCATTTTGCTTTTGTCGATAAATGCGTCGTCGCGGTATGTGAACCTCTTCTATCTCTTCAGCGTGATATGTGTGTAACTATGTAGTCCCGGTAGCGTCACGTGTGTTTAATGTATTTGATTGGTTTGAAACATAAAGGGGTTATAACGACTTTATGGGAAGTTGGTTATAACGACTTATGTAGGTGAAAATACTTTGTGGTTTTAAAAGGTAGCGTGTGAATTATAAGCGGCTTGTTATAATAAAGAACTTCGATGTATTTCAAAAGATTTATAAATCGTTTTGAAGGGAGAGTAACACTTAGTTTTAAAGGTTTTAAAAGAGTTATACTAGCTTTATGGGGAGTTAGGTATAATGTCTTAAGAGAGGTAAAGAAAATGGTTTCTTGATGTTAGAAGTTAGAGACTTGATCTTATAAGATAAGAGACTTAACTTATTTGTTTTAATGAGGATGTTTGTGTGAAACCTCGTTCGTGAGTAATGAGTAGTTGGTTTTATTTAAAGGGATAATGTTTTCACGATTTGGAAATCGAATGTGTATCGACAGGACCCTTCTGGCGTTAATAAAGGAAAATGTATTGAATAATGATGTATCGTATTAAAACCCATTGAAACCTCAATCTGTAGAAACTAAGATGAGACAAAATGATATTACATTTTCTAGATCATGTTCTTTGTAATAAGAATGTTGTAAACAAGAATAACCTACTCTCGCGAGACATATATTACTCGATTGTTCTAAAAGGAATCAAGTGATTAAGTTTGGGAACTATGAAACCATTTGAAATGAGAAGCTTGAGTAATTGAAACTAGGCAAACTGGAACTTAGGAAAAGAATGTTGTTACTTGATTATTGAAAAGGGATGTGGGTTGGTCATTCTTATACTACGAATTGTCGGGTGACTTTTATAAAAGTAATGGATCTCTTTTAAAAGAACTTAACGTATGTAGTACTTTGGGGTTAAAAACCGGACTTTGGCATAATATGAAAGTACTTTGAGTTGTGTGAAGCTTGCTATGCTTGTTGTTGTGGCTTGCCTATGCTTGTTGCTATCTTGTGATGATAGCCTTTGTTGTGCCGGTGTGGTATTTACGTATTCTGTGTCTGCGATGAGGTAGGTTGACTTATTGAGAACTTACTTGGAGCGTCTTTGGCGGTGATGGAAATTCCACGGGTATGTTTCCATTTTGATTCTTGTCTTGTTGTTGATGTCACGTGGGCGTATCTGCCGTCTGATATTCGGGGCATGTGGCCGTGCGGCGGGAGTTGACCACGATATATTGTTATTGAGTAACATGGACGTATACTGCCGTCTGATGTCCGGGGCATGTGGCATGCGGCACTTGTGTGTTGCAACATGGGCGATGCTCTACCGTCTGCGATGTCGGGGCATGTGGCCATGCGACATGGTTGACCGTGATGGGATTGTTATTGAGGTTACATGGGCATGTCTACCGTCTGCGATGTCCGGGGCATGTGGCGTGCGGCCTTGTTGTGTGTTGCATCATGGGCGTATCTACCGTCTGATGGGCATCACGGCCGTGATGCGAACATGATGGATGTTGTGGGCGTGAGACCCGTAGTTATATTTAATTGGTGACTTTGGCGTGAGTCACGACTTGGCTTTTATGTTGCGTCTTGTATTTTGGTTATCATACATGTCTCTGCTTCTTAGCTATTATGATTTCATTCTGATGTCGTGATTCACATACTTAGTACTGTTTATCGACCTCCTTGGGAATTGCGTTAAATCTGCGGTAAGTACGTCGATCGTGGATCCCGCTCTTAGGATCTCATTTGTGTTGAAGCTCAGTTCCTTGGGCCTTATCTTTGGTATGTTTCCACTGAGTTGTAGGTTCTTGTACATTCGAGGGTATGGCGGGAGCACTGTCAGTCATAGTTATTGTAAATCTTAAGTGCCTTGCTTGTTGTAGGCGGGGGTTTGTAAAAGGTTAAGCTGTTGGGTTTTATGTATATCTTGAATCAAGCTTTGTTTTGGTTGGCTGTTTATTTATTATATCTCTTGTTTCATGACTCGTGTTTTATTTTATTGGTTTTCTACGATGTTGTATCCTTTAGGGTGCAGGGTAAGGCACGATGTGGGCCGAGGTTGGGCGTTCTGGTTCTTCTCTTAACATATGGCCTGAAGCGACCACAGAGAAACAACCACGTCTGCGTGACATGAGAATGGAACCTACGTACCAGCTGGGTGCATTGAGGCAAAGGTGGCCTCAGTGGAGAACCCCCGTCTCACTGAGACCACTGAAGCTCTAGAGATCTGTCAGGCCCTGCGTTCCAGGAGTTGTAAAACCCTCATGGAAAAGCTGTGGAGGAGCACTCGGTCTTTGGGTGAAATGTAGACCTAGCTAACTTCTGAGTTTGTCATACTCAATTTCACTGAAACCACAATCGTCCACAGCCTCTTGCAGAATTTGGGTATGTCTGGTCTCCTCTCTCTCTCTACATCCTCGATCCCACTGTCATAAGCTGCATCCACGGAAATATATATACAGGTGAAGGGCGGCTCCCAGGACATCACGATTAATCATATAACTTGGTCTAGCCCGTCATAGCGGTGAACTACATCGCCGTATCGTACCGATAGTATCGCATGCACAGCGAGCAGAGTCGAAACTAGGTTGTACTCACGATGGTCCTCCCATTCTGCCTCAATAACAAGAACACTATCAGACCAGAGCTCTGCCGTCTCGGGAGGCAAAAAGTGATCAAGAAAGCCACGTGAACTCAGCTTAGCTGGAAGAGCACGCCTCTAGACAAATCCAGTGGCTCAAACGGTTCAGCCTTGATATCGCGTAGCAGGTAAAGCTAACACAGTGACTACATCTCCAGAGGCCTAGCACTGCATGGTCCATGCATAGCTGGAAACGAACTCACGAGATCATCCTCGAGATCTCGAACCAAAGAACTTCGGGTGGACTCTGACCGGAAAATCCGAATCCTCAGATCGCCGGCTCACAGGGTTTGTTACATACCATCGGGTGCCCTACCACTATATGCTAGTCAATAGCACGATATGTTCTCCATAATCTCTAAACTGCCCCCTGCTGGCTGCGGAGGCTGGAGGCTCGGGTGAACCTCTGGAGGCTGCGGTGTTCTCGACTCTGCTCTTTGTCGGCGTGGCCCAGACTGCGTCCCAGAGCCTGACCTCGGGCGTAATGCGGGCACAGTGCTTTGGTAACCCTGCGCTGGACCACTAGTAGCTCCTGCTGCTGCTTTGCGCCGCCACGGGCTGATCGCCTTAGTGGGCATAAGCGATACATAAGAATAGGTCGGAGAGGATTCAACCTACTATGCGACTCTTTGCGATCTTAGAGAGAAGGATGAAACCAATCTAAATGTGCTGCGACCTCACGATTATAGATGTGGTGCGCGGCAGCGATAATCAAGACTCTAGACACGATGCATGGAGCACTTTCAAGGACTAGCGCTCACGATACCACTTTTGTCACGGCAGGCCGGGCGCGGCGGTGCCTACACAGGCGCACCGCCACGGTATACATCGAGATGTCGGTAGACATCGTAAAACTTATAAAAAATAACTCAGCGAAATAAAAACAATTGGGTTAGCGAAGTAGGGCTACATGCGGACATATATATACATACAAGCGGTGCCTCGCTCGCTTTCCTTTACAAAGCGACCCGCGTATGTGACTACAGGACCTCAGAGTTTTTAACATAAGCTGTGGCGTGGCGGGCCACGCCATACCCACGAATATACGGCCAGATCTTACACCTCAGGAGAAACCGTACCAAAAGATAAGCCTCCGGAGTAAATGGAGCTTTTTCCCAAAACTGAATGAAGATCCTAAGAGCAAGGATCACCAACCTGTGTACCCAATACATGCGGGCATGAATGTGTCACGACCGAACCGGGCGTGGTAGTGCCTTACCGGGCACCTGGTGATCTGACTTGTCGGAGAAAATCAGCGGAAATAAAAACATGAACATGAATTAAGAGAGAAGATAAATAAATCGCCGAGGCCAAACGATTGCCTTCATCGTATATACATAAATACGAAACGGTTATCCTTTTTACAAACCACACTTGCAGCGATTACTACAGACCTCTAAGATTTTTGCGGCTATGGCCAGGCGAGGCGCCGTACCACGAATGTATAAGTCTACGGCTCGAGTAACGTGCAAAGATAAGCCTCAGAAGAAATGGGGCTTCCGCCCACGGCTGACTGTGATCTATGGCGAGGATCCGCGCGATGTACCTCGACTGCGGCATGAGCGCGCCCAGAAGGAAGTCGATCTGGCAGTACAGTATGTGAAGCTGTAAAAGGCGTAAATGAAATCATAATAGTCTACATATAAAGCGAGAGGAGCATGTATGATAACCGGATGGAAATCGTGTCCACCGCCCGTCGTGGGACTCGGTGTAAATCGGGTGAAATCGTGTCCACGCCCGTCTAAGTGGGACTCGGTGTAAAATCGGATGGAATACGTGACCTGCCCGTCGTGGGACTCGGTGTAAATCGGATGAAATCGTGACCACTGCCCGTCTGGTGGGACTCGGTGTATGTCGTTCATAACAAATCAGCGGCCCTGTGAGAGATGCGAGAGTGCTGTACAACAAGGCTATCCACGACAAGCGTAAACGGTTTCAATGGCAAGCATAGGCAAGCTTAGCAATGAAGCATGGCAACCGCGACAACAAGCGTAGGCAAGCTTCGCAGCGACAAGCATAGGCGAGTTATACCTGACTTCGAAGTACTTTCATTTTATGCCAAAGTGGGTTTTAACCACTAAGTACTCGTCACGTTAAATTCCTTTTAAAGATCAGTTTCTTTTACGAAGGTCACGATACGTAGTATAAAAATAGAGTGACTAACGTTGTTAAGTAAACCAAAATGCTTTCCTTTGTAAAATCAAGTAACAACCTTATTTTCCAAGCGTTCAAGTTTGCCTAATTTCAAATGCTCAAGTTTCTCATTTTAGAAAGGTTTAGTAGTTCATAGTTTTAAATCCTTTAAAACATAGTTCTCCTTTAAGCGTTTTGAGAAGCATATTCTTGTTTATAATCAATCTTATTAAGCGACCGTGACTGGGAAATGTAATATCATTTTGTCTTATCTTAGCTTTATGCGGATGGAGGTTTCTCTGGTTTTAATACCATACTTCATTATTCAATACATTTTCCTTTATTAACTGCGATGGTTTGTCGATACTCGTTCGATTTCCAAAATCGATAAAACATTATTCCTTTTAAAACCGGTACTTTCATTACTCACGAATGAGGTTTCACACTTTAACAAAATTCATATCAATACCATTAAGTCAAGTCTCTTATCTTTTAAAAAATCGATAAACCATTCTTTTTATCACTCTTAGGCGTTATACCTAACTTCCCGTAAAGCTAGTACAACTCTTATGTTTTCAAAGCCAAGTATTACTTTTCTTTCAAAAGGTTTTTGAAACACTTCAAGTTCTTTATTACTACCACATCAAATCCGTTATAAGTCAAATCAGGTTACCTTTGAAACCACAAAGCATTTTCTTACCTCGTAAAGCACATTATAACGACTTCCATAAGTCGTTATAACACTTTATGTTTCAAACAATCAAATACATTAAACACGTATGTACGTCTGCCGTACTACATAGTTATACACATATCATGCTAGAGCAGGATAGGAAGAGGTTCACATACCTCGCGGCGATTATCGACTAATAGCAAAG
Source organism: Przewalskia tangutica (assembly GCA_029844215.1). Classification (NCBI taxonomy): domain Eukaryota; kingdom Viridiplantae; phylum Streptophyta; class Magnoliopsida; order Solanales; family Solanaceae; genus Przewalskia; species Przewalskia tangutica. Next base: position 46,374,976 of record CM056720.1, read on the forward strand.
TGATCAGTACCTCAAGCCGTCGGCTACTCCTTAAGCCAAGTAGATCGCGCCATACGCAGATTTGACTATAGAGGCCACAGCGCGCCTATTAACATCTGAATCTCGATGTAGAAATATTCTACGAGAAAATTCGGCGCCTCCCACATGACAGCGTAAATCTCCTCCTCTATCAGTGACTGAAGCCAACCAGCGGGGGTTTATAACTTGGGGCGTGTACAATTCTACTCACGATAATACTACACAAGTCTCATGTCTGATCTATGTAATTACAGATTCTCTTCTTTAAATTGGGCTTAAGTCAAAAGACATTTGTCGCCAACTATGTTCAATTCTATATATAGTATACTTAACTATATACTCTCTACAACGTGTAATTTCCAATTACCACGAAGGTTAAGAATGTTTACCTCGATAAGCCCAAAATTATCAGAGTTTATATGTGATCCTGAGCAAGGTTTAGCTCTTACTCAGTGCGCTCAGACCAGCTCGACCAACCCTTAGAAGTTCTAACCAACTTCTACTTATAACTTCAACTACGGGTGAAGAGATTTACTTAGGAGTTTTGTTTTGTAGTGAGGAAGTATAATAGTATTTTAGCTTTTGTAAAAGTGTAACCTTGGGAATACTACAAGGTATTTGGGCCAAGGTATTTGGGCATTATAACAATACTAGGAGAGTATTTCTATACCACAAAGGGGGTATTATACGAAAACAACTAGGCTAGGGGGTACCCACTGCTAACCACTCTGAGGAGGAGGAAACTCTCGGCGAAGGGCACTTCCGAAGGGGAGGGCTTTTGGGCGAGATCACACAAGGGAGGGAGTATTTGAGACTTAGAAAGATTGCTCAAGTTTTTGGATGAAGAAAGTCTTGACTTAGAGGGTATTTATAGGTCAAGTAAAGGCCAACCAATGGCGAAGATGAAGACAAGTGTGGTGCAAGTGTAGGGCTAGATTTTGACCATGTGGACCTTATCCATCTACCACACCAACTTGCACAAATATCTACCTAACCAAAGGCACAAAAATGTGCCCTTGACTTACCCTGCGTCCATGCTCCCGATGTGAGGTGACACATGTCACCCTCCGTTGGTCCAAAATGTTTCGTCTCTCGGAAAAATCCATAAAAATTAAAAATGCCATGCGGAATTTTCCTACGAAAGTAATGGAAACGTTTAGTCGAAAAACGACTCTATCGGGTGTTGTGTGCAAATTTGAAACTTTCTAACTTAAGGCTCAAATTATTATCACGTGCATACCGCGTACATACTGAAATACGGTATAACAGTCACATTTGAAGAATCGATTACAACAGTCTGAATATGGAGCGGAAAAATAAGGTCTGATAAACAAATCATAGCGTACATAAAAAAATGGAGGCAAGTATAAAAGGGTAAATACCGGATCCTCCGTGTCATCACCGTCATGAACTTAATCGTACCTTATTATCCTTTCCCGTTTTACATAAAGTTATAGTCACTTTCTTACGTCATCTTGGAAATATTGTCAAGTTCATTACCATATAACTTACTTACCTTACATAACATAATCCGCCCTTTATGGAGGGCGCCTATCTGCCATTGATACGGGGCGATAAAATCACGTAAGTGCGCCCGTGAAGGTATCTGCCGGCCCGTTCTGGGGCGATAATGTCATATAGTCTTCCGTAAGGTATCTTGCCTGCCCGTTCACAGGGCGCGATAATGTCATATAGTACGCCCGTAAAGGTATCTTGCCCGCCCATTCACAGGCCAGCGATAATGTCATATAGTCGCCCATAAGGTATCTTGCCCGACCCGTTCTGGGGCGAGATAATGTCATATAAAATCGGAATTTAACTTGACGTACTACGTCTCTCACTCCTTTAAAATGACTCTTTTTCAAATAAAACTTCCAAGATACTAATAATGTAGTATCAAGTCATATCTACTTTTCAAGACAAGTCACAATACCTTTTAGAAATACATTTACTGCTTCTAAATCAAGTGACTTCTTTCTTAAAACCTTAAGCAATTGGTACCTTTAAAACAATTGCGTCTTTATTTCAAGTCATTCTTTGTTTATATTACTAGAAAATCATTCTCTTAACCTTCCATAAAGTTATTATAACCAACTTCCCATAAAGTCGTTATACTAACTTTATGCCTTAGACTAATTCATTCTTTTTATAACCAAGAGACTTATACTTTCAAATCAAGTTACATAACTTTAAAATACTTCAAGTCTTTTAACTTCAGAAATCAAGTTTCTTAACTTAGAATTTAAAATCTCTTATCTTTAGAATATCAAGAAATCCATGTTTTCCAAATCAAGTATCCTATACATTTAAATCAAGTCATTTCTTCCTTTAAGAATCAAGTCCCATAACTTGAAAAATAAAGTTTCTTAACCTTTTAAGAATTCAAGGTTCATAGTCTTAAAAACTTCATACGTAAACTCTTTTAAATTAAGTAACATACACTTGGTGCGTTGTGAATAAGTTATACTTATTTATAACGATCTTGTTCAAGTAGCCATGATCTAGAAAATGTAATACAATTTTGTCTTATCTTAGTTTCTATGCAGATGGAGAATTCTACTCATTTAATATAATCAATTGTCACTACATTTTCCTTTATTAACGCTGCAATGGCTTGTTCGATACTTATTCTCATTCGTGCCATAAAATTAGCCAAGTCAACTTGGCTCAAAATACCTCCTAACGACTCTTACCAACATCCCCCATAAGACTTGGTAAGAACTTAGGATAACCTAGACATAACCTTTACATAGAGTAAATCACATACATACCTCTTAACTTCTAAGAGTAGAAGGGAACATGAAATAATACCACATGTATAATCCATACATAGAATCATGCCAAAGGAAGGAAGAGGTTCACATACCTCGCGGCGATTGTCGACAAGTAGCAAAATGCTCCAAAGTACTTCAACCTTGAGCTATTCCATCCTTCAAGTAGGATACGCTATACTTAGTACTTCAACCTATAATGGCCATAATACGTCCATTAACCTCTAGCTTTAAACGTAGAATATTCTAAGTGCAAAGTCACTAAATTCTACTGAAAATCGGGCAGCACTTCCTTTGTTTCTACATACTTTGCCACCTTTTTCAAGGCCGAATTCAATAACCAAACACACCAAATTTAAGGCTCAACAATGTAGTTAACAATAGGGGATTACACGCCTAACAAGACGTGTAAAATTCCGCCCATTGATACAAAACAATCCAACAATACTATGTCATTCTCGGCTACTTGAGGTTCAACAACACAAATTCTTATCCAATTCCTTTTCAATCCAAGTTGTTTAGTATAACATGATATCGCGCGATTGATTATAACTACTACAATCCTCGAGTAGGTAACATGCGGCGATTCTAATTAACGACCAAATTGTATTTCAATTTCAATTCAATTGGCTCGAATGTCATTTCGAATTTTGGCCACTACAATCCATAACACATAAATCATCAATACATATACTTCATACTAGTTAAAAGTAAGGCTACAATGATATGTAATCTTCTACCACAGAGAACAAAATTGTTACCTTACGATCCTTAATTCACTTGAAGATCCGAAGTTGCTCCTAGAAACTTAGAGCCTCCTCGACACTCCAAACCGCCACTAAGCCCGAAGATCACCAACAACCTTGGCTATCTTTCAATCCAAACCTAGGAAAGCAACTAGGTTTTCACTGCGACTAATACGAAAATGATATTTTTAGGATCTTTCTATTGAGATACCCTTACAATACCCTTAGGAACCTTGGTTTAAAGTGTGGAGCTTATTGACATGACAAGCGAAAATCTTTGTCTTTCAAAACCTAGCAAAGCCGAGAGCTTCCCTCTCTTGTTCTTCAATATTTTCTTGAAATATGACTAAGTGTGGAACTAGTCTTGCTACTAGTATGTATTTATAACACTATGGAGGGTCAAGACTTGAACAAATGGGTGGCTAAGATGAGTTTCACTAGGATCAAGCCCAAGTGGCCCTTTGACAAGTCAACAATATCAAGCTTCAAGACTTATCAAGACTTGGTCATCTCAAGTATGGTCAAATGACCATTTTGTCCATGCTAAAATCGTCCAAGACCAATCTAGTGGGTGACACGTGTCGCCCTCCCATTTGTCGCAACATTTTGTTTTCCGACAATTCCATAATTCCGACAAATTTTTACTAGACTCAATCTTAACATTTTTAGTTCTTACGTGCGTTCTTATAACCGTATCACGGAAATTCGGGTGTAACGTACAATCCGTCACAATTGTTATGTCAAAACTCTTAGAGGTCTGTAGTCATATCTTGTGGGTCGCTTTGGAAAAAAAAGAGGTAACTGCTTTTGGTTTTTACGTATTCATATGTATCCAGGAAGGTAGCTTTATCGGCTAACCTGTTATTTATTTCTTGTTCAGTTTAAGTATGTTCCGCTGATTATCCCTGATCTATACTTGTAAGGGTGCCAGGTAGGGCACCAGTCGCGGGGCCGGGGTCGGGTCGTGACACGAGTATAACCTATTCACAGCTCATAAAAGTATTAATTTTGAAAGTACACGAGACTTGGATTTCGAAAGTATAAATGACTTGAGTTTTGAAAAAAGTGTAGTAACTCGATTTGAAAAGTATATGTTACTTGATTCAAAGAGAATAAGTAACTTGATTTGAAAAGTATATGTTACTTGATTCAAAGAGAATAAGTAACTTGATTTGAAAAGTATATGTTACTTAATTTAAAGAGTAGAAGTAACTTGATTTAAAGGCATAAGTTACTTGGTTTTAAAAGTGTAAGTTACTTGAGTGTAAAAGGGTAAGTAACATGGTTTTAATAGTGAAAGTTATTTTGGGTTCATGTCACGACCCGACAAGACTGCATCGGTGCCCTACTGAGCACCCCTTTCGGTATACATCGAGAATAACGTATGAACATACACAACACGTATACATACTTAGACAATAAACATCACGCTAGTCGATAAGGTCACTTCCGTAAAAATATACATAAACCAAAAGTAAGCGATACATCTCTATTCTTAAAACCCAATCCACAAATATGACTCTGGACCTCTAAGAATAACTCAATGGCGGGACGGGGCCCGTCATACCCTGAATGTACACTCGACTCATCCGGGTGAAGATATCTGGAGACTCTTACAGTGTAAATATCCACATGAACTCCATATAAATAATGTCTCCGGATCTTGAGGCATGAATCACTGCCGACTCTAAGTCATGTGTGGGATAGTTCTTCTCATGCTTCTCGAGCTGTCGAGATCGTCTGCTATAACTTTGCCGTCTTTGCGTCGTGCACACTGCCGGACACACGACGCATCGCGATAAACCACGTATCCGTCTAAACCTGCGGAAGAGTAGGCCCAGGCGGTCGTCAATTTCTCCTTGATGATGGAAACTCTCTCACTGACATCCGTCACGGAACATAGCTGCTTTACGAGTCGGCTAGTCAAAGTCTTTGAGATGGAAGCAAACTTCTCCATAAATCTCCGATAATAACCCGCAAGGCCCAAAAAGCTGCGCACCTCCGTCGGTGTAGTGGGTCTAGGCTAAGTCTTGACTGCCTCAATCTTTGCTATATCAACCCGAATACCATCGGCCCCGATAACATTCCCTAAGAAAGCCACTGAAGCCAACCAAAACTCGCATTTCGAGAACTTGGCATACAACTGCCGGTCCCGGAGGACTCCCAATACCGCCCTCAAATGATCTGCATGCTCATGCTCTGTGCGCGAATAAACCAGGATATCATCAATGAATACTATAACGAACATATCCATGAATGACTTGAATACCCGGTTCATCAAATCCATGAATACTGCTGGGCGTTGATCAACCCGAAATACATCACCCTGAACTCATAGTGCCCATACCGGGTCCTGAATGCAGTCTTTGGGATATCTGCCTCTCTAACTCGCACCTGATGATAACCAGACCGCAGATCTATCTTGGAGAAACACCTCGCCCCCTGCAACTGGTCAAACAAATCATCAATCTTGGGGAGGGGATATCTGTTCTTTTAGTTACCTTATTCAGCTGCCTGTAATCAACATACATACGCAGCGTCCCATCCTTCTTCTTTACAAATAACATTGGCGCTCCCCAGGGAGAAACATTTGGCCTGATAAAGCCTTTTTCCAGCAAATCTTTCAGCTGGTCTTTCAATTCCTTCAACTCAGCAGGTGCCATCCTGTATGGCGGAATAGATATCGGTCGAGTGTCTGGCGACATATCAATGCAAAACTCAATCTCCCTCTCAGGAGGATGCGGAAGCTCGTGCAGAATACGTCGGAAACTCTCTAACGGCCGGGCGTGAAGATCCGGTATCTCATCTCGATGCTCGAATACCCGAACCATATGGTAGATAAACCCCTTCGCACCATCTTCCTAGCCTTGAAGTGCGAAATAAACCTACCCATCGGCGCGATATTCCCTTCCACTCGATAACCTCGCTAGAAGCTGGAACCGTAATAATCTCTCTCTACCCACATTAGCATAGAAGATGCTGCCAATCCATACCCATAATCACGTCAAAGTCCGTCATATCCAGCTCTGTCGGTCGGCTGAGAGTCGGCGGCCGTATATAGTCAGCGGGCAAGCTTTATATACGCTCGGCTACCGAATTACCCTCGCTTAGCCACCTCAAAGGTTTTATAGACTCGGGCTCTATCCTGATTCTACCAGCTGATATGAGGAGATATATAGGACAAAGTAGAACCCGTATCTATCAAAGCATATCATCCAATGAGAAACCGATAATGTACCATGGCGACATCAGTGGCGCCTCGCAGTCTGGCGGCTTGACATAGAATAAATGCGGTTACGAGGACCGTGGGCTAGGACCCCACCACGACCTACGCCACGGCTTTCGGCGTGAACACCACTGCCTCCGGCGCATGCCGTCGAAGGCGAAGATCAGCCGACCACCCGTGAACCATAAAACTCCCGCCACCTGCGGTGGACAATCTCTCTTCAAATGGCCTGCATACAAGAGTAACAAGCTCTGAGTAACCACGACACTCGCTGAGTAAGACCTACCGCGTCGAGCACACCTGAGATGGGGATGGTCTCGTCGATGCGGTCTACGCCACCGAACCCAAGTCACGGAGCCTGAATGGCTTCTGAATGACCCGGTGATCATACCTCCCGCGAGCAGAAGGAGCACTACGTCTTTGTTTGAAATGTGGACCTAGTCTGCTGCTGAAATTGTCGCCTCGCTATATTACACATCGTAAGTTTATGGCGATAATTAGAGAACGCAATTAAGGAAACATGATTCAAGTATTGGAAGAAAAGAATATTACACATGCCAATACGGAAATTAGTATACAAAAAAAATGTGCTCCCGGAATAATTTTTGGATGTACAAGTGTGTGATAAATTAATAATAATAGTTGTGCTCCATAAAGAGGTGGTGGACTAATGTTATATTACAAATTATGACATCGAGTATGCGAAGATCTTATGAATTTTTAGAATTTAAGTGAATTGAGATCGAAAATTAATTATGTGTATAATTGATGAATTACGGAGGGAATTCATTTATTTAATTAGGGGACACGTTGGTGTACGTGCCAATACCAAATGCCCCCACCGCCAATATTGGCTAGGTGGAGGACGTTCCTATCACTTATGCATGTGATATCCTTGTAAGGATTAAAAAGGGGCTATGTATCCTTTGCTTATCAATTAAAGTGGCAGCATATCACTTTAAGTGTACTACTTCAAGTAGCAAAATCGTTCCAGCACTTTTATTTTTTAGCAAAGAACATAACATTCATAATTTCCTTCAACAATTTAGTAGTAACATTTTTTCTCCAAAGAACAAGCAGCAACGTTACTGTATTGGTGCAGCAACGTGCTGGAGACCCAGGTAGCAATCGGGTGTTTCTTCACGTAGTTTGTCTGATTCCTATAAGTTTGGATAAAAGTGTACTGGTTTGCTTCATGGTTATTTGAAACACAAGAAATTGGAGCTAAAGCACAAAAGTTTGGAGCTAAGACTTGCTTTGAAACGACTTTAAAATCTTGGATATTGTTGGGCTAGTATTGAGGTAATGAACCTTAAACTCTTTGTGAATTTGATTATTATGTATATAAGGATATTATACATATATTGGAAGTATATTATGGACTATAACTTATATAAAGATTGAAATATAAGTTGAAAGACTAATGAAGTAATTGGATAAGTAAAATGTAAAAGTTGGCCAAGGACACCAACTTAAGGATCGTATCTACTTTGGACTTTTTACTTGAACTTCTTTTTACTTATTGTTATTATGAAGGCGAGATAGTAAACCACGTTACCGTTTGGGCGTGTAATCCCCTTCTTTTTACTTATTTTTATTATGAAGGAGAGATAGTAAACCGCGTTACCGTTTGGGCGTGTAATCCCCTTCTTTTTACTTATTGTTATTATGAAGGCGAGATAGTAAACCGCGTCACCGTTTGGGCGTGTAATCCCCTTCTTTTACTTATTGTTGTTATGAAGGCGAGGTTGTTAATCACGTTCTGTTTGGGCGTGTTACCCCCTTCCTTACTTATCGGAATTATTGCGCCACGTTGGTTACTATTATCCGGTCTTGTTAAAAATAGAGAATTGAGTAAAACGGGAGGTCTTTGTGATTTTCCGTAGACTAAGAGAAGTCCTACTTAGAAGAATTTCCACGAAAAACTAGAAGTTAATAGTCATGTTTTGACTATTATAGGTGGACACTCTGCGCGCGACATATCCGACTTGGCAAGTGGGTTTAGCCGAGGAGGTATGTGATTCTTCCTATCCCTTTGAGCATGGTATTTTCCAAATATATATAAAGTACGGTAGACGTACGTGTGATAAACTAAACTTGGTTTTACTTTGATATCTTTTGGACTTGAGTTCTAAATAATAAGAATCTTGAATATTTCAAAAGAAGTTGTGAATCATTTTTGGAAGAAATGTAACACTTGATTTTTACAAAAAGCTTAAGGGTTATACTAGCTTTATGGGAAGTTAGGTATAACGACTTAAGAAAGATAAGAAAACGGTTTTTATTATTTGTTTATCAATGCTTGAAATATTGTCTGAAGGTTTGGTAAATTGGTTTGATAGTCTTGTTATGATACTACGTAGCCACCACCTCCGGGTCTGAGCTCTGCTCGAGCGTAGTCAGCCAGCTTCGTGCGTCCGACTTTGGTAAATTGGTTTGATAGTCTTGTTATGATACTACGTGTGTTGGTATCTTGTGACGCTTATGTAAGGAGGTTATTCTTGTTATGCTTATATTGATCAACGTTAAGTCGTTGTGTTCGATTCTTGTGATGTTTGTGTAAAGAGGTTATTCTATTTGTGCTTATGTTGTTTAACGATAAGCCATTGTGTTAAGTATTGTACCACTCACCTCTTGACACGTTATACCGGGGGTTAAGCTGCCCCCCGATGCGAGGAATGCCTCATGCGGGTCCAGGGGACCTATGCGGAGCTACGGGAGTTCCAGGTTAGTGTGCGAGGGATACCTCATGCGATTACATGTGGCCATGCGGACGCGAAAGTCGGGGCGATGCCGGAGTAGCTACCCTCGATGCGAGAATACCTCATGCGGGCCTAGGTGCTTTATGCGGTGCGGGAGTCGAGATTAGGCATGCATAATGATACTATTGCGATTGGCCTTGCTTCGATCATTCGCGGCCTAGAAAGACTGTTCTGATACCTATTATTGCTCTTGTTTGTGATGTGGCACTATGTGCAGTTAACTCGGTTATTTTCATACATACTTGTAAATTGGTTTTAAAGTGTCATGGTTTTATATATGTATATATATCATACTTTCTGATTTCACATACTTGGTACTGTTATGCGACCTCCTTGAGGCTGCGTTCATGCCGCAGGTAAAGGGAAGCAGGTGGTAGATCCTCAGTCTTAGGATATTTACTCTGGTTTCAGGAGCTCCATTTCTCCGGAGGCTCGACTTTTGGTATGGTTCTCCCTGGTGTCGTAGATGTTTTGTACATTCAGGGGTATGACGGGGCCCTGTCCCGTCATAGTATTTACACTTCCTTAGAGGTCTGTAGTACTGTCGTATTTTGGGATTGTAACTGTTCACTATTGGGTAATTGTATATATATATGCCGAAAGACAACTTTTCTTTGGATAGACTATGCTTCCTTCTATTGTTTCATGTCTTGGTTATATTCCGCGGGTTACTCTGATGTTTGGCTACTTGGGTGTCTGGGTAAGGCACCAGTCACGGGCCCGGGAATGGGTCGTGACAAAAGTGGTATCAGAGCAGTTAATCCTCGGAAAGTGTCTGAGCAGTGTGTCAGTAAGTCTTGATTATCGGTGTGTTACCACATCTATAATCGAGGCTGCGAGATATTTAGGATTGGTTTCCATTCTTCTCACTCTGAGATCGTGCCTTAGAGCTGTGTTATAGGTTGGACCCTTCTGACGGATTTCTCTTTCTTACCAGTTATGCCTCCACGTAAGGCAACCCGGGCCCGAGAAGGCAAAGCAGCGGAGGCGCTAGTAGTATCTGAGGGTCACGAGGGCTCGTGCCCCTTACCGTAATACCTCCGACGGCGAGTTCCACGGCGTCGCCCCCAGAAGTTTAGAGCGCAGCGAGGATGCGAGGCCACGACACGAGCCTCGGCCATGGATCGGGAGCAGAGGACATAGGTTACAAGAGATGGCCCGATTATTGGCTAGGAGTCGTGGCGAGGCACGAGGATAAAGTGGGCCACGCAGCAGTCGATCCCGGTACCCGTGGTTCACCGAGGTCGGATGGTTTGAGACTTGGGACTTTACGAGTTGCGACCGCGAGTTTTATGGGTCGTGACAAAGCGGTATCAACCGTACCAGCCGCTTCCTACGATATATTGGCGTGAAAGAAGCTAACCGATCCATACCCGTGATCACATCAAAATCGGTCATATCGACTCTGTCAAGTCGGCTGGAGTCGCGATTGTATATAGTCATTGGGCAAGCCCTATATACCCGCTCGCTACTACCAAATCTCAGCTGGCGTAGCTACCTCGAAAGGTCTATGGACTCGGGCTCATCCACATCCTACTAGCGATAAGGAGATATATAGGACAAGGTAGAACTGGATCTATCGGGGCATATATGTCATGACACGAAGCGATAAAGTGTCACGACCCAACCGGGCGTGGTGGTGCCTTACCGGGCACCCTGGTGATACAACATCGAGAGAAAACCGGAAATAAAAACTTAAACATATAAAATAGTGAAATAAGCGAGCTAACCAGTTACCTTTTTGTACATAAATTAAAACTTGAGCGATTCATCCGCTTACAAACACACCCACAGCGGTTACTCTGGACCTCTAAAATTTTGAAACCATAATTGTCACGACCGACCGGGCGCGGCTAGTGCCCTACACAGGCACCCGCACTAGCATACATCGAGAATAGCGGCGGAACATACAGTGATAAAATACTTAAACATAAAATAACAAAGCTGGCCGATAAGGCCACGCCAGTAACTTATACCAATAAAGCGGTACATTTTTTCTTTTTACAACCCAATCCACAATGTGACTCTGGACCTCTAAGAATAACAATCACAGTGACGGGGCCCGCCATACCACGAATGTACAACAACCGACAATACCGGGGATAAGCCTCGAAATGAGGAGCTTCTCAACGGTGAGCGGTGATCCTTGAGCGAGGATCGGCAACTGTACTCTACTGCGGCATGACGCGGCCCAGGAAGTCGATGACATGTACCAAATATGTGGCCCGAAAATCAGTAATGAAATCATAAGTCTAATAATAAAGCGGAGACATGTATGATACTCGATTAACGACACGTGCCTTACTAACAATGAGAGTAAAAAGGTGTATACTTACAATATAAAGTAGGAAGCTCACGATCAAAACAGGACCACTGTCCGCGGTATCATTAAGCGATCCTATTCACGGGACTATTTCACGCGTAGATCGCGTGGACGCGTGAGGTATTCTCGCATGGGACTATTTCACCCGCGTAAGCCGCTACGGACTCGCATGAGGTATTCCTCGCATGGTGGAACCTCGCGTGGGACTATTTCACCCGCATAAGCCTACGGACTCGCGTAGGTATTCTCGCATCGTGGGTAGCAAATCCACGGAAATATGCAATGCCACAAACCCAGGAATGACCATGGTTATTCTTGAACTACTAGCACAATCGCTATCACACATAACATAAGCACTTTATCAAACATCATATATATAAGCAAATTAAGCAATCCACTAACTTCTTATTATTATTTCATATACACTCTCATTTTAGTTTACTTAAGGCACTAACATGTTCTTTATAAAAATCAGAATTTAACCCGAAGTACTACGTGTCTATTCTTTCAAAATGACTCATTTCATTATAAAACCTCCAAGATACTAATAACCGTAGTATCAAGTTACAATTTCTTTTCAAGACAAGTCACCCTACTTTTAGAAATAAAAATTAGGCTTCTAAATCAAGTGACTCATGTCTTATAAAACCTTAGGCAATGGATGCCTTAAAATCGAATTGCCTTCCATTAAATCAAGTCATTTATCCTTCCATAAAGTCAATATAACCAACTCCCCATAAAGTCGTTATATTCACTTTATACCTTAGTCATGTACAATTTCCTATCCAAGGACTTATACGATTAAAGCGACCACAAGTATCACATACTTTAAAATCCTTCAAGTCCCTTATCTTTAACAAGACTTAAGACATCTTTAATATTCTCAAAGAAGTGAGTTAATCTCCTAACTCACCCGACTTGGCATTTCATAAAACAAGTAAAGAATGTCGAAGTCTTGTACGTCTACCGTACTATATACGTGAAACTAGTCATGCTCAAAGATAGGAAAAGTTCTACATACCTTGTCGGGTCAAACCACTTGCCAAGTACAAAGTCCCGCCAGTATAATATCAACCTATAATATTCACAATCGTCTATTAACGCCTTACTTCAAATGTAGAATATTATAAGTGTAAAGTCTCCATTTTCTACGGAAAATCGGACAGCGCCTCCTTTGTTTTTACTCACTTTGCCACCTTTTCAAGGCCGAAATACAATAACCAAACGACCTCGATTGGCTCACAATTATATAGAAAGTAGTCAATACAAATGAATAACTACCACCCGATTGGCTCACGATTATATAGAAAGTAGTCGATACAAATGAATAACTACACACCCGATTGGCTCGCAATTATATAGAAAGTAGTCCAATACAAATGAATAACTACACGACTTTCATTCGCCACCTTGATTCAACAAATCAATTCTTATCCAATTTCCATTTCAATCCAATTTAGTAGCATAACATGATATCAAGTCGCATTTGATTATCATAACCATAATCTTTAAGTAAGTAACATGCGATTTCTAAAACGACGATTAGTAATCCAATTTCCAAGCGGCTTGTATAACATTTGGATTTAACTACAAGAAATCCATAATACTTATAACTTCAACCTATCAACATCATACTAGCAACAAGTAGAGCTAACTTAATAACAATATAAATATGTAATCTTGTAACACCTTTAAAAGACAAGATTATACCTTAACGATTCTTAATCGACTCCAATCCGAAGTCGCTTCCAGTAGTTTAGAGCCTCTCCAAGACACCTCAATCCGCTTGTTGAGACCCTTAAATAAAAAGTTTCATGTCGATTCCTGCTGCTCCGCTATGATTGATACATTCGGGATCCACTAGCACTAGCTTGGGTCCTATTTTTGTATAGATGTTTCTTGCTAAATGATTCAATTTGTACTTTATTCTCACTAAGATGGTGGTAATAAAGACTAACCAAACAGTGCACTTGCAAGTCATTCATCTAGCGTCTTTTTCCTTGTGCCGATGCCAGCTCCTTTAAGACCAACCTCCCCATAGTTGTCATTAATGGAACGTTTCTCATCACTCGGCAAAGCCTATTGTAAAATACTAAATGCCATAAGAAGCCCTTGCAATATTCTCCATTATGATCGTCACTTATCAGTTGCTTTTAGTATGACAAAAGGCACGAAAAATAATTATACCTTGAAACTCAAGCAAAACCTAGAAAGACCCTTTAGGTTTTAGTTTCGATTAACGAAAACAATCTTTTTCCAAGATTTTTCTATCGAGATGTGTTTACAATACACCTAAGAACCTTGGATTAAAGTGTGGAATCAAATGGACAAGAAACGAAAATTTTTCCTTTTCTTTCAATGATGAACCCGAGACCCTCCTTTTTGTGTTCTTCAAATTGTGTAAAATTTTTCTAAGTGTTAAGACATCTCTTGCTACTAGTATTAAATAGAGAATTGGATGGTCAAGATAATTACAAATGTGAGGCGTAGATGTGGTCTTCCAAAATATCAAGACTTGTGACCTTTGACTTTAGTCAAACTTCTCACTTACACGTGTTGCAAGACTTGTCTTGCAGCAAAGGTCCAATGACCTCTTGCCCTTGCACATTTCGACCAAGGCATCACGTAAGGGTGACACGCGTCACCTCCCATTCGTTACAATAACACAATTTCCACAATTCCTTAATTTCGATAAATTTTACAAGTCTCAAATCTTAACAACGTGGGTTCTTACTTACGTTCTTATAAACATATCACGAAATTCCGGTGTAACATTCTTCCCCCAGAAACATTCGTCCCGAATGTTCTCTGAGTCAAACTTAAGATAGCGACATAGTCTCCTGACAACCCCTACGTGCAATAATGTCACACTTGGCGGCATAACAATACTCATACCAAAATATCGATGAACCCCACGTGTCGACATCGGTTATCTGCATAAAGCCTGCGGACTCTAAGCTTACTACAATCTTCCCGGATAAGCCTCGCCTTATCCATAGCCGTGAATCAAGTCTGGACCAAATAAGCGAACCTCGCCATGTCGAACCATCCGTCCGCGATCTCCACTTTCTTACACCTGAGGCCTCGTGCGGGCCACTGGCGAAAGGGTATACATTATCGTTACGTAACAAGACAAGAGGCAATTAACCTTCCCGCTATTCACGAAATAAAAACACCCGCAACCTATCCTCGAGTGCACGGATGATGCGCTCTGCTGGCCGTCGATCTGAGGGTGTAATTCAACACCGAGACTCACCGTGTCCCTAATCCTTTCAAAACCTCCGAGTTATCCGTAGGCTCATCTATCTGTAATCATAAGCGTAGGAACCTCGTGCGATCTCACAATCTCTCGGTATACAAGCTAGTATAAACCTCGGTAGAGTAAGTGGTCCCAATCCAGAAAGAACACAATGGTTTCGCGACCTAATTACCATGACCCCGAGTCGCACTTCCTCCAGTGCGATGCCACCTGTAACAAGATCCATAATAATTACCTCTCATATCTAGGTTGGGATTTGATCGCCTCCGATAGCCAGCTTAGACGGTACACAACCATGACCTGCTACTAACTCGGACACTAAGCAGTAAACTCCGCTATGTCTCTTTTCTGGCCATCTTACCCGTACATACAGCTGAGGTCACGACACGACTTAGTCGGCCCCAAACAATTAGAGCAATAAGCACTGCGTGCCTCCCCTAAAACCTGCTGACTAGTCCTGCAGCACCGGGTACACGCAATCTATCCTTATCTCACAACACCCCATCTGGTGCTACTAGAACAGGCTCTTCTCTCCTCGGAGAGTCGTAACTCGATACCGTATCATAACTGAATCCTCATACTGTCGCCTCCTTACCTCCCCAACAACGGAAGACTCGGCAACCTCTCGGATCTAGACTTCATTAACCTTGGAAACAAATAATCGAACCCCAGGCTCGATGGCCAAGGATCTCAAGGACCATATCCTGTCTATCTGGCTGCCCTATCCGCGGACTACCCAGTCCACCACAAAGAGTATACAGAAGCGTCTTGGCTTTCCCGGATGGTATAGGATACCGATATCACAATCCTTGAGTAACTCTAACCACCGTCGGTGTCGCAAATTCTTGCCTCGATCTGCGGACATACCGGAGGCTTTTGTGGTCTGCACAATTATCCATATGAAGTCTGTATATACGTCATACCCCCAAATCTTCCAGGCATGATTTAACTGCCGCCAGCTCTAAATCGTGAGTGGCGCAATTTCTTCTCCTGCTTCCCTAACTACCGGGAAAACATAGGCTCTATCCTTATCGGGTTGCGTCAGCACACAACCTAGCCCAACACCCAACGTGTTATCATAATAACCTAACCTCTAGTCTCACAGAGGTTAGAATCTAGAGTCGTGGTCAACTTATCTTTCGATAACTGAAAGCCTTTCTCATTCCTGCGAAATATTCGGGTATCCTTAATCTCACTTATGGTTCCTTTTTCCCTTTCTCTGTTGCAACCAAACTTGGTCACTAAACTTAGATTTGATTCCTTTGCTTGCCTCACGGCCAAGACTTCATCACAATCACATTTGGGGAGGTTTCTGATCTCGTCAAGTAGTAACCCGGTTTGCCTTTCTCAGTTTGTAGAGCCTATAACTAGGTGTTACCACATTTCTTGAAATGTTCTTCGCCCATTATCAACTAATGGTCTTTACACTCGTCAGGGTAATCATGACCGTGCAACTTACGTTAATATCTTTCACGATACATCCGACCAATTAAATGCGTCGTTCTTAATTACCCCAACACAACACTTTTCCCACGGTTATCTACAATTTGTAACCTATGGCATGGCGATACCAAGACCTTACATCTTATATCCTTCGTCTAACAACATGGGTACACGCAACCCCATAATTCGTGAAATTGTCGCTTTTATGTGGGGAGAAAACTTATCTCCCTTTCTTAAACTTTCCTTGAGTCACAACCCTAATCACGGGGTCCTCTGCGTTCAGAATTATCTAATCATCACGCCCGCGTTAAAGTAGTGTAGATTTTCAAAACCTACCAAAGATGCCCTCGCTTTCATGCGTGACCGTACTTATTTATTCATGACTTGCACATTTTCCTGAAATTATCTGGAAGGTCGTGGCCCTGACCGCCACACCAAACCAACTCCAAGTACCTCCAAGGGCATTTAACATAAATTCCTTCAAATTCAATTATTACTACTTTCTGCCTCAATCCACCTCAAATGAACAAATCACACAGACTTATTAAAAACAATTATGTCAAAGAAGACGGGATGCTCACAGTTCTTTCTTTCGCTCTTAGCTGAATGCCTTGCTTCGCCCAGGTTCGGGTCCATAAGCAGTGACAATTGCCCTATGAAGACTCGCATGCAGAACAGACACTAACCGTCCTCCAATAACTATTAATTAATTGGACCTTCAAGGAACGAGTAGAGTACAAAAACGAAAGATTCGAGTAACCCTCCGGAAGAATAATTGTTATACCCCGTATTTCCAGAGTATGTACGTGAGGGCGTACGTATTCAATTTGAGCCTTAAAGTAGGCATAGGTTCGAATTTGTGCATAACTACCAAAAGGAGTCGTTTTTCGACGAAACGTTTCCACAGCTTTCGTAGGGAAAATTCCGGCTATGTCATTAATTATTTTTACGGATTTTTCCGAGAGACGAAACATTTTGGACCAACGAGAGGGCGACACTTGTCACCCTCTAATTGGAAGGAAGGGGCGGCAAAATGGGACAAAAAGGGTGGCTTTGGGTTAGGTAGGATATTTGTGCAAGTTGGTGTGGTAGATGGATAAGGCGCACATGGCTTGATCCTAGCCCTACACTTGCCTAACACTTGGCTTGATCTTGGCCATTGGTTGGCCTTTGCTTGACCTATAAATACCCCTCTAAGTGATGAACTTTCTTCATCCAAAAATCTTTTTCTAAGTGTTAAAAATCCCTCCCCCTTTAGTGTTGAGTTCGTGCCACTCTCCCCTCCTTTGAGTCTTGGCGAGGCCTCCCTCCCCCTTTGTGGTGCCCTAGCCGAGGGGTACCCCCCCCTCCAGCCTTGTTGTCTCGTATAAATACCTCCCCTTTTGTGGTATAGAAATACTCTCCTAGTAGTGTTATAATGCCCAAATACCTTGGCCCAAATACCTTGTAGTATTCCCAAGGTTACACTTATACAAAAGCCCAGAAAATACTATTATACTTCCTTTAGCCACAAACGAAACCCTAAGTAAATCTTCACCCGTAGTTGAAGTTATAAGTATAAGTTGGTTAGAACTTCTAAGGGTTGGTTGGAACGGATTGGAGCGCCCGGAGTAGGAGCTAAACGTTGTTCAGGATCGACATATAACTTGGATAATTTTGGGCTTATCGAGGTAAACACTCTTGACCTTCTATTGTAATTAGGAATTACATGTTGTAGGAATATATAGTTAAAGTATACTATATATAGAAGAGTACATAGTTGTGCGGCAATGTCTTTTGACTTAAGCCTGAATAATACTTACGGCAATGTCTTGCGATTTAAGCCTGAATTTAAAGAAGAGAACTGAACTGTAATTACATAGGAATGTATTACAGTAGACTTGTGTAGCATTACTGTGTAGAATTGTACACGTCCGGGTAGACGTGTTAACCCCCCCCTGGTTGGCTTGGTAGCCGGCCTCGATAGAGGAGGAGATTTACGCTGTTGCGGGGGGGGGAGGTGCTGCCGAATTTTCTGTAGAATATTCTACGTCGAGATCTAAAGATGTTAATAGGCGCCTTGTGGCCTCTATAGGTTGAAGTACTACGTGTGGAGTGATCTGCTTGGCTTAGAGTGTAGCCGACGGTTTGAGGTGCTTGGAGCGTTTTGCTATTAGTCGATAATCGTCGCGAGGTATGTGAACCTCTTCTTATCTGTTCTAGCATGATATGTGTATAACTATGTAGTCTGGTAGGCGTCATGTGTTAAATGTATTTGATTGTTTTTAAACATAAAGTGTTATAACATTTCTATGTAAATGAGAAATGCTTTGTGGTTTCTTTTTAAAAGATAAGCGATTTGACTTATAACCGACTTGATGTGTGATAATAAAGAACCTCAAGTATTCTAAAAGATTAAGAAACCTTTTGGAAGAAGTGTATACTTGGTTTGAAAACATAAGAGTTATACGGCTTTATGAGAAGTTAGGTGTAACGTCTTAAGAGAGATAAAAGAATGGTTTAATGGTTTAGAAGTTAAGAGACTTGAATTAATATGGATGTTTGTGTGAAACCTCATTCGTGAGTAATGAGTACTTGGTTTTGGAAGGAATAATGTTTCTTGATTTGGAAATCGAATGTGTATCGACAAACCACTACAGCGTTAATAAAGGGAAATGTATTGAATAATTAAGTATTATTAAAACCGGAGAAATCTCCATCTGCATGAAGCTAAGATGAGACAAAATGATATTACATTTCTAGATCATGGTGCTAATAAGATTGATTATGAACAAGAATAATCTACTTTAAGGCATATGTTACTCAATTGTTTTAAAAGAGATTAAGACATTGAACTATGAACTTTTCAAAAAAGAGACTTGTGTAATTGAAATTAGGCAAGCTGGAACTTTAGGAAAAGAAAGGCATTGTGTTGTCTTAAAATGGTTTAAAACATGAGGTGTATAACAACTTTATGGGAAGTTGGTTATAACGACCTTATGAAAACAAAAGAAAGGTTTTATCATTGGTTTTAATGTGGTAACTTGACTTTAAAAAGAAAAGTGTTTTGTCGAAGAAAGAAGGCATGGTGTTGCCTTAATTTGGTTTTAAAAGGAAAGTATGGAAGTTGTTTTGGTTTACTTAAAGATATAAGTCACTCTATTTTTATACTACGGTATCGGTGACTTTTATAAAAGGATTAGATCTCTTTAAAAGGAATTTTAACGTCGTAGTACTTTAGGGTTAAAACCCGGACTTTGGCATAAAATGAAAGTACTTTGAGTGTGTATAACTTGCCTATGCTTGTTGTTGTGAAACTTGCCTATGCTTGTTGTTGTGAAACTTGCCTATGCTTGTTGGGATAGCCTTTGTTGTGCAAAAATTGTGTTTCTATACTCTGGCGTCTCGATGGAGGGTCGGTTGACTTGTTGAGAACTTACTTGGACGTCAGCGGTGTGGAGAAATTCCGCACGCTGCGTTCCGCTGATAGTGTTACTTTTGTTAATCACTTTGGACATATCGACACGATCGTGGCGCATGCGGGTATGCTTCCACTTTGATTACCGCCTTGTTGTCTTATTGTTTCCCTTTGGACATACTGACACGATGCGTAGCGCACGGGTATGCTTCCATTTGGAATTCTGTCTTATTGTTTCCCTTTGGACCTACTGACACGATGCGTAGCGCACGGGTATGCTTCCATTTGGAATGTTGTCTTATTTGTTCCCTTTGGACATACTGACACGATGCGTAGCGCACGGGTATGCTCCCATTTGGATTTCTATCTTGTTGTTATCATATCATAGACTGCCGGCAGTGAGGAAGGTACTCCACGGGAAGGATTGATGTTGTGGGCGTGAGACCCTGAATTGATATAATCATATGTGTGTCGTAGTTTGGTTATCATACCGCTCACGATTTTATAGACTATTATGATTTCATTTACGATTTTACGATTTCACATACTTAGTACTGTTATCGACCTCATTCGGGGCCGTTCATGCCGCAGTAGAAGTACATCTACCGTCGATCCCCGCGTTTAGGATCTCATTTCAGCGTCTTGGGAAGCTCCGTTCCTTCGGAGGCTTATCTTTGGTATGTTACCCCGAGTCTGTAAGTCCTTGTACATTCAGGGGTATGGCGGGGCCCTGTCCCGTCATAGTTGTTGTATAAATCTTAGAGGTCTGTGTAATCGCTGAGGCGGGGTTTGTAAAAAGGATAATTGTTCGGGTATTTATGTATATATGATGAAGGCAACTGTTTTGGTTGGCCCATTTATTTATCTTGTCTCTTATTTCATGTTCATGTTTTATTTCCGCTGATTTTCTCTGATGTTGTATCACTAGGGTGCCCGGGGTAAGGCACCAGTCACGGGCCCGGGTTCGGGTCGTGACAATAATTCACTGGTTACCACCACTTCTTTTCCTTTCCACTCGATAACCGGCTTATCGGAAAACTGGTACCGAAATCAATCTCTCTTTGTAGTCTACGTTGGCATCACAAGAGGCCAACTAGTCCGTACTCATAATGACCTTAACGTCTGTCATAACAGCTCTGCTAGGTCTGCTAAGGTCCAACGACTATATCGTTAACGGTAATTATTATCTACTCGCTCAGCTACCACCCATCACTCACGGGTGTGATCACCCCGAAAGGTTCTCATGGATTCAGGCTTTATTTCTTTACACTTGGTTGCTCTCTTTTTCACTGGTCGTACTTTTCCCGTACTCCCAAACTTATTTTTAGCGTACGTACATAGCCTTCATACTGATCCGGGTCTCCAATCTTTGGAGTTACTAAATTAAACAATACAAGGCCCATTCCGGCTCTCGCAACCTGGTTCCGGTGGAATGCGTCCACGAACCCATAAAACGATTAACTAGACTTGGGCCTTACACCCTCGTGACCGCCACGTGGCGGACTACTACCAACTAATCCCATTTCATTTCAAGCTATGGGCGACCTTAATAGGTTCCCAACCCGACTCGGCGTCGCACTTAACTCTTACCCTTGGTCTGACTTAACATTACTACCCGAGAGGGCCTTATATACCTAAGGTCTCGACGGTTATCACATTCTCAGGCTCGCAATTTCCATGCTCCAAGCCTAACTTATCAGCCCCCCCGTAACCGGGTACAAAAACTTCTCGTAAAATCATAGCCGTGTTGTCTTGACCACAACAACTATACTTTCTTCGTCCGGATCTCGCCCGTACAATTCCCTTAAGCATACCACGTAGCTTAAGTTGCTAACATAGTCTTCCACTTAGTCTCTTAATTAAATTCTTAAGGGTCCATTACATTCTCACATATCTCATCATCACCTAATTATCTCAAATTAGCACGTAAAACCTTGATGAGAGTTTCTTAACGCCATACCTTCCCGGTATTTATTTAGTCCTTACCCAATCCTGGTAATCTAAAATCATCCTAGGCAACACACATGTGACCCCCAAACATAAATCTGTATAGTTGTATGTCACAATACCAACTATACTACAAACATTACCAACCTGGATACGCAATTCACATAATCTTTCCCGGTCATCATTGTCTTTCTCGTAGTCAAACAATCATAACTTGTTAGGGAAAGACGACCTAACCATACACTCTATCGCACGATCTTAGAGTGAGAAGAATGGAAACCAATCCTAAATGTCCTGCAATTTCTCCCGATTATAGATGTGGTGCACAACACACCGATAATCAAGACTCTACTAGACACCCTCAGACACTTTCCGAGGACTAATCGCTCGATACCACTTTTGTCACGACCGACCCAAGCTCACATCGTGCCCTACCCGGCACCCTTTTCGCATACATCGAGAATAGCAATGAACATACACAATGATAAAATACTTAAACATAAAATAACAACAAAGCTAGCCGATAAGGCCACCTTCCGTAACTTATACCAATAAAACAAGACATTTTTTTTTCTTTACAACCCAATCCACAATGTGACTACACTCTAAGAATAACAATCAAGTGACGGGGCCCCGCCATACCCCGAATGTACAACAACCGACAATACTGTGGATAAGCCTCCGAAATGAGGAGCTTCAACAGGTGAACAGTGATCCTTAGAGCGAGGATCAAGAATCAGACTCCACTGCATTTAACGCAGCCCCGGCGAGGTCGATAACATGTACCAAATATGTGAAATCAGTATCAGAATGAAATCATAAGTCTAATAATAAAACTGGAGACATGTATGATACTCAATTAACAGTACACTGTGCCTTACTAACAATGAGAGTAAATAGGTGTATACTTACAATATAAAGTAGGAAGCTCACGATCAAAACAGGACCACCCGCCCGCAGTATCATAAAGCGATCCTATTCCTGGGACTATTTCACCCGCGTAGATCGCGTGGACCCGCATGAGGTATTCCTCGCATGGGACTATTTCACCCGCATAAGCCCTTACGGACTCGCATGAGGTATTCCTCGCATAGGCTGGACCCGCCCGCATGGGACTATTTCACCCGCATAAGCCCTACGGACTCGCATGAGGTATTCCTCGCATCGTGGGTAGCAAATCCACTAAATATGCAACGCCACAAACCCGGAACGACCCGCAATTATTACCGAACTACTAGCACAAATCCGCTATCACACATAACATAAGCACTACCGCTTATCATACAATATATAAGCAAATTAAGCAATCCCTAACTTCTTATTATTCGCTTCATATACACTCTCATGTTAGTTTACTTAAGGCACTAACATGTTCTTTATAAAAATCCGGGAATTTAACCCAAAGTACTACGTACTTCTATTCTTTCAAAATGACTCATTTCATTATAAAACCTCCAAGATACTAATAACCGTAGTATCAAGTTACAATTTCTTTTCAAGACAAGTCACCCTACTTTTAGAAATAAAAATTAGGCTTCTAAATCAAGTGACTCATGTCTTATAAAACCTTAGGCAATGGATGCCTTAAAATCGAATTGCCTTCCATTAAATCAAGTCATTTATCCTTCCATAAAGTCAATATAACCAACTCCCCATAAAGTCGTTATATTCACTTTATACCTTAGTCATGTACAATTTCCTATCCAAGGGACTTATACGATTAAAACGACACAAGTATCACATACTTTAAAATCCTTCAAGTCCCTTATCTTTAACAAGACTTAAGACATCTTTAATATTCTCAAAGAAGTGAGTTAATCTCCTAACTCACCCGACTTGGCATTTCATAAAACAAGTAAAGAATGTCGAAGTCTTGTACGTCTACCGTACTATATACGTGAAACTAGTCATGCTCAAAGATAGGAAAAGTTCTATGTCACGACCCGTTCCGGGGCCCGTGACTGGTGCCTTACCCCGGGCACCCTAGTGACACAACATCAGAGTAATCAGCGGAACATAAAACACATACATGAAACAAGTGAAGTACAAAACAATAGTCTGAGGAAAACTTGCCTTTCGGCATATAAAATTAACAACTTTTACAAATGAACTTTAATCCTTTTACAAACCCCGCCACAACGATTACTACTGCACTCTAAGAAAAGATACGACAACAACGACGGACGGGGCCGCCATACCTCAATGTAAGCACTTACAACAGGGACTATACCAAGATAAGCCTCGAGAAACGGAGCTTCCAAAGTGACTGTGACCACTAAGAGCGAGGATCAACGATCGTGTACTTCAACTGCGGCATTTAACAGCCCAAGGAGGTCAGACAACAGTACCGAGTATGTGAAACTAAAAATCAGAAATGAAATCATAATAGTCTATAAAGCGGGAGACATGTATGATAAGCAAACTACGCTCACAACAAATAAATAAATATGTCAAGTCGTGACTCACGCCTCAAAGTTATCACAATAAAACCGTGCGGGCAAGTACGAAGGCATAGCCGACTACTAAGACCCACATGCACTAAAAATACCACAAACCGTATCCCGAGGTCTTTCTAGACCGCACCACATGCTCGAAGCTGGCCACTCGCCCGCAATATCAATGTGCGCGTCTATCCCTGGAACTCTCGCAGCTCCGCATAGGTCACACACGGACCCGCATGAGGTATTCCTCGAATCATGGTCCTGCATCACCGAGGTATACCCGCGTCGGCGGCTAACCCTCGGTATCCGCCTAGGCTCCCGACCCGCATAGTCTCAAAAGACCGCATAGTCTCAACAGACCGCATAGGAATCCGCGTCGGGCTAAACACCCGAATGATCAATCCTCGAGCTACCGCGCTCCGCGTAGTCACGAGGACCGCATAGGCCGTAAAGACCGCGTCGGGTGGCAAGCCCTCAGTATAATAAGTCAAAGGGGTATGTGATACAATAATAAGATAACGCTTAACGCTTAACAACGTAAGCACAACAAGAATGACCCCTTACATCATGATCACACAAGATACTAACACGTAGATCCTAACATGTTTACTTATCAATCAACAAGAAAGTATTACAAGGCTATCACAAACCAACACAATCAAGTTATACACACAAGGTACTTTAAGCTAACAAGTTCGTATCTACCCCTAAAGTACTTCATACATTAAATCTTTTAAAAGATCCGTTGCTTTCACATAAGTCACACAATACCCGTAGTATAAAATAGAGGATCGGTCTTTTTAAATAAACTAAAACACTTACCTTCAGAAATCAAGTAACAACATTATTTTCCAAACGCCCAAGTTTGCCTAATTTCAAATGTTCACGTTTCTTATTTTAGAAAGGTTTCAGAGTTCATGGTCTTATTCATTTAAGAATATAATTCTCTTTTAAACCATGTGAGAAACATAAGTCTTATATGTGAGTAGGATATTCTTGTTTATAACAATCTTATTACAAAAATTGATCTAGGAAATATCATTTTGTCTTATCTTAGCTTCTATGCAGATGGAAGTTTCTACCGGTTTTAATAATACTTAACTAGTCAAAACATTTCCTTTTATTAACGCCGCAGTTGGTTTGTCGATACACATTCGATTTCAAATCAAGAAACATTCTTAAGCCGTTATACCTAACTTCCCATAAAGCTAGTATAACTCTTAGGTTTGTCAAAAATCAAGTATTACTTCTTCTTTCAAAATGATTCAAAATCTTTTGAAATACTTCAAGTTCTTTATTAACACATAACAAGCCAGTTATAGTTCTAATCAGTTACCTTTTAAAAACCACATGTATTTTCTTACCAACATAAAGCTGTTATAACCAACTTCCCATAAAGCCGTTATAACACTTTATGTTTCAAACTAATCAAATACATTAAACACATGTACGTCTACCGTACTACATAGTTACACACATATCATGCTAGAAGAGATAGGAAGAGGTTCACATACCTCGCGACGAGTATCGACTAATAGCAAAACGCTCCAAGTACTTCCAACCGTCGGCTACTCCTTAAGTCAAGTAGATCGCGCCACACGTAGTACATCAACCTATAAGGCCACAAGGCGCTTATTAACATTTAGATCTCATCGTAGAATATTCTACCGAAAATTGGCACTCTCCCCAACAGCGTAAATCTCCTCTCTATCGAGGCCTCAATGAGCCAACCAGGGGGTTATACATCTAACCCTAACGGTACAATTCTACTCCACTGCACTACTACACAAGTCTACCGTAATACAACCCATGTAATTACGATTCGCACTTTCTTTAAATTCGAGCTTAAGTCGCAAGACATTGCTGTAAGTTTTATTCGGGCTTAAGTCAAAAGACATTGCGATAACTACGTTCGATTCTATTATATAGTATACTTCAACTATATATTCAATCATGTAATTTCCAATTACAATAGAGGACAAGATAATTACCTCGATAAGCCCATAATTATCCTAGTTAAAGTCGATCCGCAATCGTTTAGCTCGACCGTGCGCCCAACCGCTCTAAACCACCCTTAGAAGTTCTAACCAACTTCTACACAATACTCCAACTGACTATGGAGATTTTCCTAGGGTTTCGGTTTTGTAGTGGACTAAGTATAATAGTATTTTCTGGCTTTTCAGATAGGAATAACCTTAGAATACAACAACGTATATGGCTAAGGTAAATTGGGCATTATAACAATACTTTTGAGAGTATTTATACACCACAAAGGGGGGTATTATACGAAAGCAACAAGGCTAGGGGGGGGGTACCCCACGGCCACACTACTAGGAGTGGGGCGCTACTCTCGCCAAGGGCCTCACGAAATGGGGAGGGACGAGAACAATAGAGGAGGAGAGTCTTTCAAGACTTAGAGATTTTTAGGATGAATAAGTCTTCCCAAAGGTGGGTATTTATAGGACAAGCCAAGGCCAACCAATGGCCAAGATCTTGCCAAGTGCATAGCAAGTGTAGGGCCAAGATCTCTGCCAAGTGCACCCTAACCAACTAACACAAAAATATCCTACCAACCCTTGACTATTTCAACCACACTTTCGCCAAGCCCACTGCAGTCAAGCCTAACCAATGAGAGGGTGACAAGTGTCGCCTCTTGTTGGTCCAAAATGTTTCGCCTCTGAAAAATCCGCAAAAATTAAAAATGTCATAGCCGAAATTCCCTACGAAGTCAGTGAAAACGTTTCATCGAAAAACGACTCTAAACGGTGTTGTGAACAAATTTAATTCGCCAAGCCACTTTGCCTACTCAAGGCTTTAAACTTTTATACGCACGCCTCACGTACATACCGAAATACGGTATAACATTCTCCCCTCCTTAGAAACATTCGTCCGAATGTTCTTTCTAAGTCTCAAAACAACGCGCCAAAGATAGTCTTCACTACTATACTTACGAGAACAATCCTTGCCACACATGGCCACAGAAACAACTTGCGCAAAAAGCTCACATCCAAGTCCACGAGGAAACACCTCTAACATCACCATAACACCTCTCACCGGGTCTAAAATATACTTCTTCACCTACTTTACACAAAAAGAAAATGATCACATCAATGCTCGCGATACCATCGATACCACTTTTGTCACTTTGCGCGAGGTTCGGTGTCACCCACGACCCAACAAATGGCACCGTGCACGCGATCCGGAGGAGGTCGTGCACTCGAACTCTTACCACACGACACGTCGGCTTTCCAAAACTGGTTACTATCCCTAACGTGGTCATCATTAATCGGGAACACTGATGGATCTCCGATACTTTCCGATCATATCAATACGAAAGACCGGACGCATCGCCTCCTAAGTCGGACGGCAATTGCTAACATATAGGCAACCCGCCTATTCTTCACATGAACTCAAAGGGCCCAAAGTAACTCGCTAAGTTTTCCTCTGCTTTCCAAAACTCGTCACACCAAACCGGTGGTACTTCAAGACCGATCACAACCTGAACTCTGCGTCGTCGCCGTTTCTCCGCACGATGTCTCTGAGCTGCCAGAACCTCTTCTAGACAAGCTTCACCCTATCCACATCCTCGAACACGTATCAACCAATTTTCTGAACCTTGCCAACATCGAACCAATCGACCGACAACTTACCCTTCCGCCCCCACAAGGCTTCATAAGGCGACATCCGAACATTGAAATGGTAGCTTAAACACTACATCCACAGGAGACAACAATCCCCACAACTATCCCTGAAATCCAAACACTGGCCCGAGGCGAACGCGGTCGAGACTCACTGAGTTCTTAACACATGCCCGTAAAACTTCCAAACAAAACAGCCCGTAACACTGGCTCCATGCGCCATAAGGTGAAGGTAGGCACCCCGTGCAGCCTTACAACCTTTCTGATAACTCAACACAGCCAAGTAAACGGTCCTGACCGAAGAACACGATGGGCTGCCCCCATCGGCCCGACCACTGGTCGAACGCATCCACGAGTTCGTACGCTGGTTAACTAAACTTGGGCCTAACACCCTCACAACCCTAACACAAGGCGGGACCACCACAACCTGACCCCACCACCAAAACTACCGCGGGTTGACCCGCAACGGGGCCTCAACCCGACCCGGCAACGCGCACAAAACTAGCTCCCCGATCCGGAACAATCTTACTAATCACGTTTGAAAACCTGGCGGTCTTAGCTCAACTAACCTCTTTCATATCACGCTACTCAGGGACTTATCCCACAACCATAGCCCACGTGCACCATGCACTCTGATAAGGATCAAACATAACACTACACCTATACTCGAGATGGCCTTACCTCTAAGGTATCTACGTAAAACATTCTAAGGCTCACACCTTATCTATCCCCAAAATCTTACTCGGCTAACTCCACCATGATTTCTAAACACAACTAACACACCGCTATCAGAACATAGCACTTAAGGTATACTCACCTTATCACACATACTGATCTCTACAGGGTTAAAGATATATCTATATCTACTGCTTCACTCCCCTTAGTCGTTCTTAATCAAACCTGCCCCGTAGGGCGCATAGCTAGGGAAGATGACGAACTACCCACCGATCCTGAAGGCTAAGTCCTCCTACAAGGACACTCTATCGACATCAGACCCTGACGGTCGTAGGTACAACAAGTACTAACTAAAAGACGACATTCCCCGGGATGACGTCTGTCACACTGTGAACCGGAAGCCCTGGAGTTCTGACCAACTCCTGCATACTCCGAACATCCTGATATCCGTGGAAGACCACTCTGTACTGGTGGACGTGCGTAATCAAATCTGCTGGTGAGGTGACTCGCCTCGAAAGTTACCAAAGGACCTTGCTGCTCACGGCGCCTTCTTCTCGCCTCGTTAACCCGTCGATCTCTACGCTTCTCGGCCTGCTGCGCATAAGCCCGTACACAGGCCATGCTCAAGCCCAACTAAAGAATTACTCTTGCACAACCTTTTCTTAGGTAGTCATCAAGACTCGCGATACATCGGTATACTCTCTGGTAGTCAAATCCATAGTTAGTAATGTCGCTCGCCTTGAAATCTATATTCACCGTTCGGCCGTGGGCCGAAGGTTCAAATGTCATGGCCGCAGTAGGAACTGCCGCCGCCGTGCTAAACTCTGCTGGGGTTAGTGACGGCGCAAAACTCCCCGAATGAAGCACCACCCCAGGTGATGTTTGGGCTCGTGCCACGTAACCCTCAGATTTACTCGCGCCTCCTCCGCTTGCCTCTCCCGGCGGGTTGCCTGCGCGAGGCATAACGATAAGGGAAATAATTTCGTCGGAGGTCCAACTTACAACACAACTCTAAGGCACGATCTCGAGTGAGAAGAATAGAAACCAATCCTAAATACCCTATAGCCTCCCGATTATTGGTGTGGTGCACAACACACCGATAATCGAACTCTTATCGATACGGCTCAGACACTTTCCGAGGATTAATCGCTCGATACCACTTTGTCACGACGTTCGGGGCCGTGGATCGTGCCTTACCCCGCACCCTAGTGACACAACATCGAGTAATCACGAACATAAAACACATACATGAAACAAGTGAAGTACAAAACAATAGTCTGAGAAAACTTGCCTTTCGGCGTATAAAATTAACAACTTTTACAAATGAGCGGTTTAATCCTTTTACAAACCCCCACACAAGATTACTGCACTTCTAAGAAAGATACGACAACAACGACGGATGGGGCCGCCATACCCACGAATGTAAGCACTTACAACAACAGGGGACTATACCAAGATAAGCCTCCGGAGAAACGGAGCTTCCCAAAAGCTGAACTGTGACCCTAAGAGCGAGGATCAACGACTGGTGTACCTCAACCTGCGGCATGAACGCAGCCCCCCGAAGGAGGTCAGTACAACAGGTACCGAGTATGTGAAACTAAAAATACTGTAAATGAAATCATAATAGTCTATAAAGCAGGAGACATGTATGATAAGCAAACTACAGTTCACAACAAATAACAATCGTATCAAGTCGTGACTCACGCCTCAAAGTTAACACAATAAAACCTTACTGGGCAAGTAATGCGAAGGCATAGCCGACTACTAAGACCACGGCACTAAAAATACCACAAATCGTATCCCGAGGTCTTTCTAGACCGCACCACATGATCGAAGCTGGCCACTCGCCCGCAATATCAATGTGCGCGTCTATCCCTGGAACTCTCGCAGCTCCGCATAGGTCACACACGGACCCGCATGAGGTATTCCTCGAATCATGGTCCTGCATCACCGAGGTATACCGCATCGGCGGCTAACCCTCGGTATCCGCCAGGCTCCGCGAACCGCATAGTCTCAAAAGACCGCATAGTCTCACAGACCGCATAGAATCCCCGCATCAAGCTAAACACCCGAATGATCAATCCGAGCTACCGTGACTCCGCGATAGTCACGAGGACCGCACAGCCGTAAAGACCCGCGTCAAGGGTGGCAAGCCCTCGGTATAATAAGTCAAAGGGTATGTGATACAATAACGATAACGCTTAACGCTTAACAACGTAAGCACAACAAGAATGACCCGCTTACATCATGATCACACAAGATACTAACACACGTAGCATCCTAGCATGTTTACTTATCAATCAACAAGAAAGTATTACAATTCTATAACAAACCAACAAAATCAAGTTATACAAACAAGTTAATTTAAGCTAACAAGTTCTGTTATCAACCCCAAAAGAACATAATACATTAAATCTAATAAAAGATCATTTGCTTTCACATAAGTCACACAATACGTAGTATAAAATAGAGTATCGTTTTTTTAAATAAACCAAAACACTTACCTTCGTAAAATCAAGTAACAACATTATTTTCCAAACGTCCAAGTTTGCCTAATTTCAAATGTTCACGTTTCTTATTTTAGAAAGGTTTCGTAGTTCATGGTCTTATTCATTTAAGAATATAATTCTCTTTTAAACCATGTGAGAAACATAAGTCTTATATGTGAGTAGGATATTCTTGTTTATAACAATCTTATTACAGCAGCCGTGATCTAGGAAATATCATTTTGTCTTATCTTAGCTTCTATGCAGATGGAAGTTTCTACTGGTTTTAATAATACTTAACTAGTCAAAACATTTCCTTTTATTAACGCTGCAGTGGTTTGTCGATACACATTCTGATTTCCGAAATCAGTAAAACATTCTTAAGCGTTATACCTAACTTCCCATAAAGCTAGTATAACTCTTAGGTTTGTCAAAAATCAAGTATTACTTCTTTCAAAATGATTCAAAATCTTTTGAAATACTTCAAGTTCTTTATTAACACATAACAAGCCAGTTATAGTTCTAATCAGTTACCTTTTAAAAACCACATGTATTTTCTTACCAACATAAAGCTGTTATAACCAACTTCCCATAAAGCCGTTATAACACTTTATGTTTCAAACTAATCAAATACATTAAACACGTACGCCTCACCGTACTACATAGTTACACACATATCATGCTAGAAGAGATAGGAAGAGGTTCACATACCTCGCGACGAGTATCGACTAATAGCAAAACGCTCCAAGTACTTCCAACCGTCGGCTACTCCTTAAGTCAAGTAGATCGCGCCACACGTAGTACATCAACCTATAAGGCCACAAGGCGCTTATTAACATTTAGATCTCATCGTAGAATATTCTACCGAAAATTGGCAAAGACTCTCCCGCAACAGTAAATCTCTCTCTATCGAGGCCGGCTACCGAGCCAACCAGGGGGGGTTATACATCTAACCCTAACGGGTACAATTCTACTCCACGGTACTACTACACAAGTCTACTGTAATACAGCCCTATGTAATTACAGTTCAGTACCCTTCTTTAAATTCAGGCTTAAGTCGCAAGACATTGCCGTAAGTTTTATTCAGGCTTAAGTCAAAAGACATTGCCGATAACTACGTTCGATTCTATTATATAGTATACTTCAACTATATATTCAATCATGTAATTTCCAATTACAATAGAGGACAAGATAATTACCTCGATAAGCCCATAATTATCCTAGTTAAAGTCGATCCGGGCAATCGCTTAGCTCGACCGCTGCGCTCAACCCGCTCTAAACCACCCTTAGAAGTTCTAACCAACTTCTACACAATACTCCAATCGGACTATGGAGATTTTCCTAGGGTTTCGGTTTTGTGGTAGTGGAAGTATAATAGTATTTTCTGGCTTTTCAGATAGGTATAACCTGAGAATACACCCAGGTATCTGGCTAAGGTAAATTGGGCATTATAACAATACTTTTGAGAGTATTTCTACACCACAAAGGGGGGTATTATACGAAAGCAACAAGGCTAGGGGGGGGGTACCCCACGGCCACACTACTAGGAGGGGGGGGGGGCGCTACTCTCGGCCAAGGGGGCCTCACGAAATGGGGAGGGACGAGAACAATAGAGGGAGGGGGGGAGAGTCTTTCAAGACTTAGAGATTTTTAGGATGAATAAGTCTTCCAAAGAGGTGGGTATTTATAGGACAAGCCAAGGCCAACCAATGGCCAAGATCTTGCCAAGTGCATAGCAAGTGTAGGGCCAAGATCTTGCCAAGTGCACCCTAACCAACTAACACAAAAATATCCTACCAACCCTTGACTATTTCAACCACACTTTCGGCCAAGCCCTTTACCGTCCAAGCCTAACCAATGAGAGGGTGACAAGTGTCGCCCTCTTGTTGGTCCAAAATGTTTCGTCTCTCGGAAAAATCCGCAAAAATTAAAAATGTCATAGCCGGAAATTCCCCTACGAAAGCTGTGAAACGCGTTTAGTCAAAACGACTCTAAACGGGTGTTGTGAACAAATTTAATTCGGCCAAGCCACTTTGCCTACTCAAGGCTTTAAACTTTTATACGTACGCCCTCACGTACATACTCTGGAAATACGGGGTATAACATTCTACATACCTTGTCGGGTCAAACCACTTGCCAAGTACAAAGTCCCGCCCGTAGTATATCAACCTATAATATTCACAATACGTCTATTAACGCCTTACTTCAAATGTAGAATATTATAAGTGTAAAGTCTCCATTTTCTACGGAAAATCGGACAGCACCTCCTTTGTTTTTACTCACTTTGCCACCTTTTTCAAGGCCGAAATACAATAACCAAACAGCCTCAATTGGCTCACAATTATATAGAAAGTAGTCCAATACAAATGAATAACTACACAGCCCCAATTGGCTCACAATTATATAGAAAGTAGTCCAATACAAATGAATAACTACACAGCCCCAATTGACTCACAATTATATAGAAAGTAGTCCAATACAAATGAATAACTACACAGCCCCAATTCGGCCACCTTGATTCAACAAATCCAATTCTTATCCAATTTCCATTTCAATCCAATTTAGTAGCATAACATGATATCAAGTCGCATTTGATTATCATAACCATAATCTTTAAGTAAGTAACATGCGACGATTTCTAAAAACGACCAATTAGTAATCCAATTTCCAAGCGGCTTGTATAACATTTCGGATTTAACTACAAGAAATCCATAATACTTATAACTTCAACCTATCAACATCATGCTAGCAACAAGTAGAGCTAACAACAACAATATAAATATGTAATCTTGTAACACCTTTAAAAGACAAGATTATACCTTAACGATTCTTAATCCAACTCCAATCCGAAGTCGCTCCTTAGTAGTTTAGAGCCTCTCCAAGACACCTCAATCCGCTTGTTGAGACCCTTAAATAAAAAGTTTCATGTCCAATTCCCTGCTGCTCCCGCTATGATTGATACATTCGGGATCCACTAGGCACTAGCTTGGGGTCCTATTTTTGTATAGATGTTTACTGCTAAATGATTCAATTTGTACTTTATTCTCACTTGAAGATGGTGGTAATAAAGACTAACCAAACAGTGCACTTGCAAGTCATTCATCTAGCGTCTTTTTCCTTGTGCCGATGCCAGCTCCTTTAAGACCAACCTCCCCATAGTTGTCATTAATGGAACGTTTCTCATCACTCGGCAAAGCCTATTGTAAAATACTAAATGCCATAAGAAGCCCTTGCAATATTCTCCATTATGATCGTCACTTATCAGTTGCTTTTAGTATGACAAAAGGCACCAAGAAAAATAATTATACCTTCAAAACTCCAAGCAAAACCTAGAAAGACCCTTTAGGTTTTCGTTTGCGACTAACCCGAAAACAATCTTTTTCCAAGATTTTTCTATTGAGATGTGTTTACAATACACCTAAGAACCTTGGTTTAAAGTGTGGAATCAAATGGACAAGAAACGAAAAATTTTCCTTTTCTTTCAATGATGAACCCGAGACCCTCCTTTTTGTGTTCTTCAAATTGTGTAAAATTTTTCTAAGTGTTAAGACATCTCTTGCTACTAGTATTAAATAGAGAATTGGATGGTCAAGATAATTACAAATGTGAGGCTTAGATGTGGTCTTCCAAAATATCAAGACTTGTGACCTTTGACTTTAGTCAAACTTCTCATGCTACACATGTTGCAAGACTTGTCTTGCAACAAAGGTCCAATGACCCTCTTGCCCTTGCACATTTCGACCAAGGCATCACATAAGGGGGGTGACACGCGTCACCCTCCCATTCGTTACAATAACACAATTTCCGACAATTCCATAATTTCCGATAAATTTTACAAGTCTCAAATCTTAACACTTGTGGGTTCTTACTTACGTTCTTATAAACATATCCTGAAATTCCGGGGTGTAACAATAATGACAGGACAGGGCCCCGCCATGCCCCTGAATATACAAAAGTCTACTACTTCAGGGAACCGTACCACAGGACAAGCTTCCGGAGATATGGAGCTTTCCGAGAACCGAACAGCGATCCTAAGAGAGTGGATCAGCAAGCTATGTACCTCAACCTGCGGCATGAACGCATGGCCCAGGAGGTCGATAACAGTACCAAGTATGTGAATCGAAAAATCAGAATCAAATCATAATAGTCTATATAAAGCAGAGACATGTATGATAACCAAACTATAGTACACAACATATAAGCGGTCATGTCAAGTCGGGGACTCATGCGTGAGATCATCACTCGAATACAACCCGGAGTTTAACCCGATACGGCCGTGCGCCCGTCTCACTCGGTATAAGCATGGCCATGGAACTATCCTAGTGGGCCCATACCCGTGGACCATCCAACGTGTCGGTATGCCCAAAGGAAATAACAAGATGATACTCATCAGGAAGCATACCCGGGCTACCCAACGTGTCGGTATGTCCAAACAACTAACCGGATAACACTCACAATGGAAGCATACCCGTGGGCTACCCAACGTGTCGATGTCCAAGAGGATCGATACGATGGAAGCATACCCGTGGGCTACCCACGCGTCAAGATGTCCATCAATCAACCGGATAAGCGCCTCCATCGAGAGACTCGGTAGCGCATAACCAAACACTTGCACAACAAAGGCTACCACAACAAGCATAGGCTAGTACACACAACTCAAGGTACTATAAATACTTTTAACACAACATCAAGTATACCATTTAAAACCCAAGTACTTAACCCTTTAGGATCAAGGTACTCCTACCTTTTATAAACAAGTCACTTATGTTTTTCCATCACAAGGAGTTCAACATTTGAAAACGAGTTACTTCCCTTTTCCAAAATCAAGTTACCATTCTAAAATCCAATAATGAGTCCATTTATTTATTTTCCATAAAGTCGTTATAACTAACTTCCCAATAAGCTATTACAACACTTTATGATTAATAAAACAAGTCAAGACAAAATCATGCCTTTCTTTTAAACCAAAATAATTTAAATTCTTAAGTCTCTTTTCTATTAGAAAACGAGTTCCTTACTTTGAAACTTTTAGGAAAATCAGAACTTGATTTCAATAATTCTCATTAAATGAGATCTAGGAAATGTAATGTCATTTTGTCTTATCTTAGCTTCTATGCAGATGGAGGTTTCTACTGGTTTTAATATGATTAATGTCATTACTTCTTTCCTTTATCGACGCTGCATTGGATTGTTCGATCCTTATTCCCATTTCCGAAATTTGTAACGTTATTCTTTTAAAAACCAAGTATTCGTTTCTCACGAATTAGGTTTTATACTTTTCAACACCATTTAGGTCAATTACAAGTCCGTCTCTTATCTTTTGAAATCGACAAACCATTCTTTTAACTACATAAAGTGGTTATAACAAACTTCTCATAAAGTCGTTATAACATTTTATGTTTTAAACCAACCAATTACCACTATAAACATTTATGAGACCAATAGGGCTCATTCTTTAACCACCGAGTACCCGTTACTAACGGATAAGACTTTACTACAATTTCCACACAATGAAGCCCTTAACACTTCATATCAAGTCAAGGCACAAAAGGGAAATCAAAATCCTTTATCACACGTGCGTCTACCGCACTATATATTTTACAAATAGTCATGCTGAAGAGGATAGGAAGAATCACATACCTCGCGACGATTGTCGACAATAAGCAAAATGCTCCACAATACTATCTCCCTTAAGAGGAATATGCTACCGTAGTACTTCAACCCTATAAGGGTCATAAAACGTCTATCAAAATCTAGCTTCGAACGTAGAGTAACTAAGTGCAAAGTCCCTAAATTCTACGACAATTTGGACGACACTTCCTTTGTTTCTACTAACTTGCCACCTTTGTTAAGGTCGAATTCAATAACCAAACACCCACAATAATGCAAAATAAACCAATAACCCATGCCATTCTTGGCCAACAATAAACCAACCCTAAACTCCTTTCAACTCTTTCCAATCCAAGTTCTTAGGTCCAACATGATATCTAGCCCTAGACATCTTCAACAATTACAACAAGATCCAACTCTATTCAAATAAAACAGCCTCAGGCTCAACTCTATACTACTACAATATAACAGCCTTAGGCTCAACTCTAAACTACTAAAATAAAACAGCCTCAGGCTCACATCTATACTACTAAAATAAGACAGCCTTAGGCTCATAACCAAGAGAAAGGGGAAACTTTTACCTTAAGGAATAGCCCACAAAAGCCCCTTTTTCTTCCATCTCTTTCTGTCAAAATCTCCCACCAGCGTTACCCACAAGTTTACCCACACTTTTTCTTCTTGCCGCCGCTCCAACAATCTCCTCTAAAGCTAGGTTTTCTTCCAAAAACTAGAGAGAAGGGAGAGGGTTTTTCTTAGGAGGGTTTTGGAAATGAAATGAAATGAAATGGAATGGCCAAGTCTTCCAAGACTTGGCCCTAATATAGGACCACTTACTGATAAAGGATGGGAGGGACACTTGTCACCTCCCATAGGTTATAAACGAAATACCCCTGTTTTCGTCACTTATCGCAAGAAAATCCGCCTCGCGCCTTGCTGCCCGGCCGCGGCGCTCCACTTCCAAAATAAATCTTCCGCATGTCGGGCGCCGCTCGCATTCGGCGCCGCGCGCTGCAACCCCGCGACTTCGTAACAAACGGCGCCGCCTGATTCCGCGTCGCGCTGCACTTCAACCAAAACTGCTGGCGATCGCACACCAAACTTGAAACTTCCATAACTTTTGACTCCGATGTCCAATCGACGAACGGTTTGTTGCGTTGGGATCTAAATTTAACGGACTACACATTAGGCTTTTAGACACCTCGAAACTCTTAACAACCGGGGTACAACACTCCAAGGTAAACTCAAAATCCGTCCAACACATGTTTGTCAACTTATCTATCAACTTTCAACTCTTAAATTCCTTGGTATGTTCTTATCTTACTCCTTGAATTTACGGGGTGTAACATAAAGTACCTGTGATGACATCCGGCGACGCCTCCTGGTCCTGGCGGCTGGACATGGCATAAATGCAGTTTTGAGGACCGCTGGAACTAACACCCCTGCCATGACCTCTGCCGCGACCTGCTTGCCGCAAGTGAAACAAACTCCCGCAGCAGTACCACATTTCCCGAAATGGGATCTCCCACATCGAACACACTGATAGAAAGGTGGTCTCGATTGGTTAGCACCTTTGCTACCCCGAAGTTCAAGTCCCGGGCCTCGACTCAGATACCTCGCCGCCCCGAAGATGGTGTAGGAGTGCTCTGAGTTGGCTGAGGTGCAAACCTACTCATTCGAGGTCGCCCACCTCGAGAACTACCAAAGGACCCCGCTGCCCCGCCTTCTTCTCGATATCACAACCCGTCGACCTCTACGCCTCACACCCAGTGCGTGAGCTCGCACGCCGCAATGTCCATGCCCACAAGAGCTACACTGAGCAAGACTCGCCGTAGTCATCAAGCCCTGTGACGTAGCGGTGCACTCGGTCCTCCATATCTGCCACTAACGCGGGAACATACCGAGCTAATGAGTCGAACTCCACGTTGTACTCCCGAATGCGCCTCTCGCCTCGATCAAAATCGCCACCGTGTCCTCTCATTCGCGGAGGCAAGAAGTGAACGAAATGCCTCGAGAACTCGCCCCAAACGGCCGGGCGCTGCTCCCGGGACGGCTCCCAAGAATCGAACGATCTGGCCAGTATCGCGCATCCGATGTAAATCTAAGACCTCTGACTCGGTCTCCGACGCCTTGATCACTCTCATGATCCGCTGTAACTGTCTGATGAACTCCTGTGGACCATCCTCAAGGCTCGACGCATATCCATTCCGCCATACCGAGTGGCACCTGCCGAGTTGAGAGAGTTGAAGGACCAACAGAGCGATTTGCTGGAGAAAGGCTTCATTAGGCCTAGTGTTTCTCCCTGGGGAGCGCCGGTATTGTTCGTGAAGAAGAAGGATGGGACGTTGCGTATGTATGTTTATTACATGCAGCTGAACAAGGTGACTATTAAGAACAGATACCCCCTTCCCAGGATCGATGACTTGTTCGACCAGTTACAGGGCGCGAGGTGTTTCTCTAAAATAGACCTACGATCTGGTTACCATCAGGTGCTAGTTAGGGAGTCGGATATCCCTAGGACTGCATTCCGGACCCGGTATGGGCACTATGAGTTTAGGGTCATGTCTTTTGGCTTGACCAATGCTCCGGCGGTATTCATGGATTTGATGAACCGAGTGTTCAAACCATTTTTGAATACGTTCGTGATAGTATTCATTGATGACATCTTGATTTATTCTCGCTCGGAGCAGGAGCATACAAAGCATTTGAGGACGGTGCTGAGAGTCCTCCGGGACCAGCAGTTATATGCCAAATATTCAAAGTGTGAATTTTGGTTAGCTTCGGTGGCGTTCTTAGGGCACATTGTAGGAGCCGATGGTGTTTGGGTAGATACGGCAAAGATCGAGGCAGTCATGAGTTGACCTAGACCTACTACCCCGACGGAGGTGCGCAGCTTTTTGGGCCTCGCGGGTTACTACCGGAGGTTTGTGGAGAAGTTTGCTTCCATTTCAGCACCTTTGACCAAGCTGACTCAGAAGGCAGCTAAGTTTCAGTGGACGGATGCTTGCGAGAAGGGCTTCCAGTTACTAAAGGAGAGGTTGACGACCGCCCCAGTTCTTACTCTTCCAGAGGGGCGAGACGGCTATACGATTTATTGTGATGCGTCGGGCATCGGGCTTGGATGTGTGTTGATGTAGCAGGGCAAGGTTATAGCCTACGCATCTCGACAGCTCAAGAAACATGAGAAGAATTACCCCACACATGACTTAGAGTTGGCAGCGGTAATTCACGCCTTAAAGATCTGGAGACATTATTTGTATGGAGTTCACGTGGACATTTACACCGACCACAAGAGCCTCCAGTATATCTTCAGCCAGAAGGAGCTGAACTTGCGACAGAGACGGTGGTTGGAGCTACTCAAGGATTATGATGTCAATATCTTATACCACCCAGGGAAGGCCAATGTAGTGGCAGATGCCCTTAGTCGTAGGTCGATGGGTAGTTTATCAGATGTTCAGCCAGATATGAGGGGCATGGTCCGCGAGTTACATCAGTTAGCGAGCCTTGGAGTCCGATTGATTGATTCCGATAGTAGCGGGGTTCGGGTTCGAGACGTTGTCGAGTCTTCCATCGTCGAGGAGGTGAAAAGGCGATAGTATGAGGATCCGGTTATGGCACGATATCGTGATAAGGCTCTTCGTGAGGGGAAGGGTCCTTTTGAGGTAGCACCTGATGGGGTGCTAAGGTTTGAGGGCAGGTTGTGCGTTCCAGATATTGCAGGACTTCGGCGGGTTCTAGGGTAGCACACGGTAGCGCGTTACTCTATCCATCCGGGGTCGAAAAAGATGTACCACGACCTCAGATCTATGTATTGGTGGGACGGCCTGAAGAGAGACGTTGCAGAATTTGTTGCTCGATTGCCGAGTTGTCGGCGAGTCAGGTAGAGCACGGAGGCCAGTGGGTTGTTGCAGGCTATAGAGATTCCGACATGGGAGTGGGAGGTGATCAACATGGACTTCATTACAGGATTACCTTGCACTCAGAGGAAGCATGATTCTATCTGGGTTATCGTCGACAGACTGACGAAATCAGCCCACTTTCTTCCCGTCAGGACGACTTTTTCGGCCGAGGATTACGCCAGACTTTACATCCGAGATCGTGAGGCGCATGGGGTCCCTATATCTATCATATCTTCTGCAGGAGCCAGTTTCGGCTAACTTCGGAGGTCTTTCCGAAGGGATTAGGGGACGGTGAGCCTCGATCGCATTCCATCCTCAGACCGACGGACAGGCAGAGCGCACTATCCAGACACTTGAGGATATGCTGCGAGCCTGTGTTATTGATTTCAGGGGTAGCTGGGAAGATCATTTGCCCCTAGTAGAGTTTGCGTATAATAATAGCTACCACTCCAGTATCCAGATGACGCCTTACGAGGCCTTATATGGGAGGAAGTGCAAGTCACCGATAGGCTGGTTCAATGTGGGTGAGGTTCAATTAGTCGGTCGGACTTGGTTCGTGACGATGGATAAGGTAAAGCTTATCCGAGGCGGTTATTGATGACTCGAGTCGGCC
Organism: Przewalskia tangutica; assembly: GCA_029844215.1. Lineage (NCBI taxonomy): Eukaryota > Viridiplantae > Streptophyta > Magnoliopsida > Solanales > Solanaceae > Przewalskia > Przewalskia tangutica. Next base: position 46,416,227 of record CM056720.1, read on the forward strand.
AGTCGTATCACGGATCATCGGCGTCGACATTTGGAGTTCGAAGTTGCTGATTAGGTTTTTTCTGAAGGTATCACCCATGAAGGGTGTGATGAGGTTTGGGAAGAAAGGGAAGCTTAGCCCAAGGTACATTGGGTCTTACCAGATCATTAGTACTATAGGAAAGGTTGCCTATGAGTTAGATCTACTATCTGATTTGAAAGCAGTACACCCAGTATTTCACATATCGATGCTACGTAAGTGTATTGGAGATCCTTCCAGAGTCTTTCCTGTATATGATGTCCAGGTGACAGAGGAGTTGTATTATGAGGAAAGTCCCGTATCCATACTTGATCATCAGGTTAGGAGATTACGGACGAAGGATGTGGCATCTGTTGGTTTGCTGGATATTGGTGGATAGGCATAGTTATAAAGGAGACTCTGCCAAAACATTTCTAGCATAATACTTACAATGGACATTCGAGGACGAATGTTTCTAAGGGGGGAAGGATGTTACACCTCGTAAGTTTATGGCGATAATTAGAGAACGCAATTAAGGAAACATGATTCAAGTATTGGAAGAAAAGAATATTACACATGCCAATACGGAAATTAGTATACAAAAACAATGTGCTCCCGGAATAATTTTTGGATGTACAAGTGTGACGATAAGAATTAATAATAATAGTTGTGTATCCGCAAAAGAGGTGGTGGACTAATGTTATATTACAAATTATGACATCGAGTATGCGAAGATCTTATGAATTTTTAGAATTTAAGTGAATTGGGACACGTTGGTGCACGTGCCAATACCAAATGCCCCCACCGCCAATATTGGCTAGGTGGAGGACGTTCCTATCACTTATGCATGTGATATCCTTGTAAGGATTAAAAAGGGGCTATGTATCCTTTGCTTATCAATAAAAGTGGCAGCATATCACTTTAAGTGTACTACTTCAAGTAGCAAAATCGTTCCAGCACTTTTATTTTTTAGCAAAGAACATAACATTCATAATTTCCTTCAACAATTTAGTAGTAACATTTTTTCTCCAAAGAACAAGCAGCAACGTTACTGTATTGGTGCAGCAACGTGCTGGAGACCCAGGTAGCAATCGGGTGTTTCTTCACGTAGTTTGTCTGATTCCTATAAGTTTGGATAAAAGTGTACTGGTTTGCTTCATGGTTATTTGAAACACAAGAAATTGGAGCTAAAGCACAAAGGTTTGGAGCTAAGACTTGCTTTGGAACGACTTTAAAATCTTGGATATTGTTGGGCTAGTATTGAGGTAATGAACCTTAAACTCTTTGTGAATTTGATTATTATGTATATAAGGATATTATACATATATTGGAAGTATATTATGGACTATAACTTATATAAAGATTGAAATATAAGTTGAAAGACTAATGAAGTAATTGGATAAGTAAAATGTAAAAGTTGGCCAAGGACCCCAACTTAAGGATCGTATCTACTTTGGGCTTTTTACTTGAACTTCTTTTTACTTATTGTTATTATGAAGGCGAGATAGTAAACCGCGTTACCGTTTGGGCGTGTAATCCCCTTCTTTTTACTTATTGTTATTATGAAGGCGAGATAGTAAACCGCGTTACCGTTTGGGCGTGTAATCCCCTTCTTTTTAGTTATTGTTATTATGAAGGCGATATAGTAAACCGCGTCACCGTTTGGGCGTGTAATCCCCTTCTTTTACTTATTGTTGTTATGAAGGCGAGGTTGTTAATCACGTTCCGTTTGGGCGTGTTACCCCCTTCCTTACTTATCGGAATTATTGCGCCACGTTGGTTACTATTATCGGGCCTTGTTAAAAATAGAGAATTGAGTAAAAACGGGGGAGGTGCTGCCCAATTTTCCGTAGACTAAGAGAAGTCCTATGTCACGACCCGACCCCGGGCCCGCGACTGGTGCGCTACCTGGGCACCCCTCTCGGTATACATCAGAGAATAGCAGCGGAACATACACAACTTATAAAATGCTTAAACATAAAATAACAACAGGCTAGCCGATAAGGCCACCTTCCGTGAAATATACGTAATAAAACAGTACATTTTTTTTTCTTTACAACCCAATCCACAAAGGTGACTACAGACCTCTAAGAATAACAACTGTGGCGGGACAGGGCCCCGCCATACCCCTGAATGTACAACAACCGACCATACCAGGGATAAGCCTCCGGAATAAAGGAACTTCTCAACAGCTGAACAGTGATCCTAAGAGCGAGGATCAACAACCTGTACTCTACCTGCGGCATGAACGGCACCGAGGAGGTCGATACAACATGTACCAAATATGTGAAACCGAAATGCGTAATGAAATCATAAGTCTAATATAAAGCTGAGATGTGTATGATAACTCGATTAACGATTGCTGTGCCTTACTAACAATGAGAGTAAATAAGAGTATACTTACAACATGAAAATAGGAAGCTCACGATCAAAGCAGGACCACCCGCCCGCAGTATCATTAATCAATCCTACTCCTAGGACTATTTCACCCGCATAGGTCGTGTGGACCCGCATGAGGTATTCCTCGCATGAGACTATTTCACCCGCATAGGTCGTGTAGACCCGCATGAGGTATTCCTCGCATAGGCTGTATCCGCCCGCATAGGACTATTTCACCCGCATAAGCCCTTACGGACTCGCATGAGGTATTCCTCGCATCGTGGGTAGCAAATCCACAGAATATGCAAATGCCACAAACCCGGGGAATGACCCCGTAATGAATAACATACTACTAGCACAAACCGGCTATCACACATAACATAAGCACTCTGAAACATCATACATAACATAAGCACTACCGGCTTATCATACCGTATATAAGCAAGTTAAGAAATCCTCTAACTTCTTATTATTCTTGTTCATGTACACTCTCATTTTAGTTTACTTAAGGCACTAACATGTCTTTTATAAAAATCCGGAAATTTAACCCAAAGTACTACATACTTCTACTCTTTTAAAATGACTCTTTTTCATAAAAAACATCCAAGACACTTGTTATACCAGTATTTCCAGTATATGCGTGAGGGTGTACGTAAACAATTAGAGCCTTAAAGTAGGCATAGGTTCGAATTTGTGCATAACTACCAAAAGGAGTCGTTTTTCGACGAAACGTTTCCACAGCTTTCGTAGGGAAAATTCCGGCTATGTCATTAATTATTTTTACGGATTTTTCCGAGAGACGAAACATTTTGGACCAACGAGAGGGCGACACTTGTCACCCTCTAATTGGAAGGAAGGGGCGGCAAAATGGGACGAAAAGGGTGGCTTTGGGTTAGGTAGGATATTTGTGCAAGTTGGTGTGGTAGATGGATAAGGTGCACATGGCTTGATCCTAGCCCTACACTTGCCTAACACTTGGCTTGATCTTGGCCATTGGTTGGCCTTTGCTTGACCTATAAATACCCCTCTAAGTGATGAACTTTCTTCATCCAAAAATCTTTTTCTAAGTGTTAAAAATCCCTCCCCCTTTAGTGTTGAGTTCGTCCAACTCTCCCCCCCCCTCCTTTGAGAGTCTTGGCCGAGGGCCTCCCCCCTCCCCCTTTGTGGTGCCACTGGCGAGGTACCCCCCAGCCTTGTTGTCTCGTATAAATACCCCCCCTTTTGTGGTATAGAAATACTCTCCTAGTAGTGTTATAATGCCCAAATACCTTGGCCCAAATACCTTGTAGTATTCCCAAGGTTACACTTATACAAAAGCCCAGAAAATACTATTATACTTCCTTTAGCCACAAACGAAACCCTAAGTAAATCTTCACCCGTAGTTGAAGTTATAAGTAGAAGTTGGTTAGAACTTCTAAGGGTTGGTTGGAACGGATTGGAGCGCCCGGAGTAGGAGCTAAACGTTGTTCAGGATCGACATATAACTTGGATAATTTTGGGCTTATCGAGGTAAACACTCTTGACCTTCTATTGTAATTAGGAATTACATGTTGTAGGAATATATAGTTAAAGTATACTATATATAGAAGAGTACATAGTTGTGCGGCAATGTCTTTTGACTTAAGCCTGAATAATACTTACGGCAGTGTCTTGCGACTTAAGCCTGAATTTAAAGAAGAGAACTGAACTGTAATTACATAGGAATGTATTACAGTAGACTTGTGTAGCATTACTGTGTAGAATTGTACACGTCCGGGTAGACGTGTTAACCCCCCCCTGGTTGGCTTGGTAGCCGGCCTCGATAGAGGAGGAGATTTACGCTGTTGTTGCGGGGAGTCTTTGCAATTTTTACGTAGAATATTCTACGTCGAGATCTAAAGATGTTAATAGGCGCCTTGTGGCCTCTATAGGTAGAAGTACATCGGCTGTCGATCCCCGCGTTTAGGATCTCATTTCAGCGTCTTGGGAAGCTCCGTTCCTTCGGAGGCTTATCTTTGGTATGTTACCCCGAGTCTGTAAGTCCTTGTACATTCAGGGGTATGGCGGGGCCCTGTCCCGTCATAGTTGTTGTATAAATCTTAGTCTATAGCCTTTGTTGTGGCGGGGTTTGTAAAAAGGATAAGCTGTTGGTATTTATGTATATATGATGAAAGCAACTGTTTTGGTTGGCGTTTATTTATCTTGTCTCTTATTTCATGTTCATGTTTTATTTCGCTGATTTTCTCGATGTTGTATCACTAGGGTGCCTGGTAAGGCACGATCCACGGGCCAGGTTCGGTCGTGACAAAAGTGGTATCGAGCGATTAGTCCTCGGAAAGTGTCTGAGCGTGTCACAGTAGAGTCTTGATTATCGGTGTGTTGTGCACCACATCTATAATCGAGAGGCTGCGAGACATTTAGGGTTGGTTTCCATTCTTCTCATTCGAGAATCGTGCCTTAGAGGCGTAATAAGATTGGACCCCTCGACATACTTCCGTTTGTACGATTATTCCTCGCGTAAGGCAACCCGGGCCCGGAAGGCAAAGCGTGAAGGAGCTGCGAGTAGAGCGTGGCGAGACCACGATACACGAGCCTCGATCCATGATGCAGGCGGGAGATGAGTTACAAGGAGTGGGCGATTAATGGCGGGGTTGTGGCGGACTTGAGATAAATTTGGGCCAGCCCGATTCCGAGCACCGATGGTTCACTTTAGATCGAGATAGTTCGAGGCTACGGGATTTTACGAGTTGTAGGCGCGAGTTTTATGGGTCGAGGCACGGGGATGATCGCGAGAATTCATCCAAGCGATTCTGACGGATCGTAGAGTGATCAAGGTATCGAGACCGAGTCGGTGGTCCTAGGTTCGCGTCGGTGTGTGATACCGCATGATCGGCGGTTTGATTCGTGGGAGCTGTCCCGGGAGAGCATGCACTTCCGACTTTATGGGACGAGTTCTCGAGGCCTTTCTTGCACATTTCTTGCCTCGCGGATGAGGAGGGCTCGGTAAACAGATTTTTGGTGTTGCGGCGAGCAGGCGTGCGGTTACGAGTACAATGTGGAGTTCGACTCATTGGCGATGCGTCCCGCGTTGGTAGCTAGTATGGAGGATCGAGTGCACCGATATGTTACAGGCTCGATGATTACCTAGCGAGAGTTGTTGGTGTAGCTCTCGGTAGGCATGGACATTGCCGCATGCGAGCTTATGCACTTGGAGGTGAGGAGCGGAGAAATCGGCGAAGTGACGAAGGTCGAGAAGAGGGCGAGCAGCGGTCCTTTGGTGATTTTCGAGGCGAACCGCCTCGGCCAGACTAGTTATGCGCCTCGCCCGATCTGAGTGGTCCTACAATCTTGAGCGTCGAGTTTTTGAGGCGGTCGGGGCTCGAGGTTCAGATTTTCGGAGAGCGGTGTTAACGGTGAAGCCACCCTACCTCGTTGTGACCGTGGTAGACTCGCGGTGGGAGTGTCGTGCTAGTCCGGGAGTTTGTTTTACATGCGGCCAGCAGGGCCATTTTGGGAGAAACTGTCCGACCAGGGGTAGCGCTGGTAGGATAGCACAGACTACGAGATCAGTTGCGGGTTCTTCACCTTCCACAGCAAGGCAGGATGTTCATACACCGGCGGGCCACGGTAGAGGTCGCGGTGGAAGTTCCCAGTTTTAGCGGTCCTTTGAACCGCCTACTTTCAGGTATATCCTTAACCCTCTAGAGACTTGTATGTATCGATGCTATGATAATGTGTTAAGTGTTATGTTCGGATAGCTTTGTGCTAAAATGTGATTTAGAAACCTGGTTAGTGAAAAAGGGTAAGCCTGGGGGTGAGAAATGATGAACCTTTATATATTACAGTTGAGACCTTAGATGTAAGGCCGTCTTGAGTACAAGATCTTGCGGGTAATCTTTGTCTGAATGTATAAGTATACGGGTGTGGGAAATTTCCTTGGGTAGGGTAAATGGAAGTGGTAGCTTTCATGACCTGTATAGGTAAGATTGTTCCGGATCGGGGAACAAGAGCTTGATGCGTTAAGTGGGTCGGGTTCGGGCCATGTTGAGGGCCAACCCGCGGCCTGTTTCGAGATGGGGTCAGCTCTGGGTGGTCCCGCCAGGTGGTAGGGTCACGAGGGTGCTAGGCCCAAGTTTAGATGACCGTCGTATGAGTTCGTGGTTATGTTCGACGAGCGGATCGTGAAGGCGGGAATGGTCTTAAGGAGATTGCGGTTAGTAGGATGACCAAGTTAGAGGTAGTGACTCCAAAGTTTTGGAACTAAGCGATGGTGAAGTGTGAGTGCGTATGAGAAGAGTTCAAGTATTCGGAAGGGCACGACGAGTAAGGAAGGGAGAGAGCGTGTGTTACTTTGTTGCCGTGTGTGGCATTGGAAATTTGTTTAAAGTTAAGAGGAACTTTATCGTTATCCGTCTTGAGAAGGAACATTCGGGACGAATGTTTCTAAGGAGGGAGAATGTTATACCGTATTTCCATAGTATGCGTGAGGCGTCGTATTCAATTTGAGCCTTAAAGTAGGCATAGGTTCGAATTTGTGCATAACTACCAAAAGAGTCGTTTTTAATGAAGCGTTTCCTGACTTTCGTAGGAAAATTCCGGCTATGTCATTAATTATTTTTACAGATTTTTAGAGGCGAAACATTTTGGACCAACGAGAGGCGACACTTGTCACCCTCTAATGGAAGGAAGGCGGCAAAATGGGACGAAAAGGGTGGCTTTGGGTTAGGTAGGATATTTGTGCAAGTTGGTGTGGTAGATGGATAAGGTGCATATGGCTTGATCCTAGCCCTACACTTGCCTAACACTTGGCTTGATCTTGGCCATTGGTTGGCCTTTGCTTGACCTATAAATACCCTCTAAGTGATGAACTTTCTTCATCCAAAATCTTTTCTAAGTGTTAAAAATCTCTCCCCTTTAGTGTTGAGTTCGTCAACTCTCCCCCTCCTTTGAGAGTCTTGGCGAGGCCTCCTCCCGCTTTGTGGTGCCACTGGCCGGTACCCCACAAACCTTGTTGTCTCGTATAAATACCCCCCTTTTGTGGTATAGAAATACTCTCCTAGTAGTGTTATAATGCCCAAATACCTTGGCCCAAATACCTTGTAGTATTCCCAAGGTTACACTTATACAAAAGCCCAGAAAATACTATTATACTTCCTTTAGCCACAAAACGAAACCCTAAGTAAATCTTCACCCGTAGTTGAAGTTATAAGTAGAAGTTGGTTAGAACTTCTAAGGGTTGGTTGGAGCAGTTGGGCGCCGGAGTAGGAGCTCAACGTTGTTCAGGATCGACATATAACTTGGATAATTTTGGGCTTATCGAGGTAATCACTCTTGACCTTCTATTGTAATTAGGAATTACATGTTGTTGGAATATCTAGTTAAAGTATACTCTATATAGAAGAGTACATAGTTGTCGCGTGCAATGTCTTTTGACTTAAGCTGAATAATACTTACGGCGGTGTCTTGCGACTTAAGCTGAATTTAAAGAAGAGAATCGAGCGTAATTACATAGGAATGTATTCTGATGAACTTGTGTAAATTCGTGTAGAATTGTACACGTCAGGGTAGGCGTGTTAACCCACGGTTGGCTTGGTAGCGGCCTCGATAGAGGAGGAGATTTCTGTTGTTGCGGGAGAGTCTTTGCCGAATTTTCTGTAGAATATTCTACGTCGAGATCTAAAGATGTTAATAGGCGCCTTGTGGCCTCTATAGGTAGAAGTACATCGGCTGTCGATCCCCGCGTTTAGGATCTCATTTCAGCGTCTTGGGAAGCTCCGTTCCTTCGGAGGCTTATCTTTGGTATGTTACCCCGAGTCTGTAAGTCCTTGTACATTCAGGGGTATGGCGGGGCCCTGTCCCGTCATAGTTGTTGTATAAATCTTAGAGGTCTGTAGCACTGTTGTGGGCAGGGTTTGTAAAAAGGATAATTGTTCGGGTATTTATGTATATATGATGAAGGCAACTGTTTTGGTTGGCCTGTTTATTTATCTTGTCTCTTATTTCATGTTCATGTTTTATTTCCGCTGATTTTCTCTGATGTTGTATCACTAGGGTGCCCGGGGTAAGGCACCAGTCACGGGCCCGGGTTCGGGTCGTGACAACACTAATAACCATAGTATCAAGTCATAACTACTTTTCAAGACAAGTCACAATACCTTTTAGAAATAAAATTATAGGCTTAAATCAGTGACGTCTTTCTTTTAAAACTTTAAGCAATTGATGCCTTTAAATCAATTTGCCTTTCATTATTTCAAGTCATTTATCATACTTAAATTACTTAGAGTAAATCACTCTTTTTAACCTTCCATAAAGCTATTATAACCAACTTCCCATAAAGTCGTTATACTAGCTTTATATATAAACTTACATTCTTCTTTATAACCAAGAGACTTAAACTTTCCAACAAAACAAGTATCAAAAATACTTTCAACATACTTAAAGTCTCTTAACTTTTGAAAACCAAGATATCCTTAATATTTGCACAAGTGAGTTAATTCCCTAACTAAACCAACTTGAACATTCTTAAAATAAGACAAGGATATCAAATGGACTAGATTGTCAAAATCTTGTACGTCTACCGTACTATACATTTACAACTTATTCATGCTCAAGAGATAAGAAAGATCCACATACCTCTTCGGTTTAATCCACTTGCTAAGTCCAATTCACCGTACGTAGTATGTCAACCTATAATGACCATAGTACGTCTATTAACTTCTAGTTTCAGACGTAGAATATTCCAAGTGCAAAGCTACTAAATTTCTACGGAAAATCGGACAACACTTCCTTTGTTTCTACATACTTTGCCACCTTTTTCAAGGCCGAATTCAATAACCAAACACGCCACATTTAAGGCTCAACAAAGTAGTTAATAATAGGGGATTACACGCCTACAAGACGTGTAAAATTCCGCCCCACAATTGATATCACACAAGTCCAAAATACAATGTACATTCGGCAAATTAGGGACAACAATACAAATTCGTTTCCAATCCCTTTTCAATCCAAGTGGTTTAATATAGCATGTTATCTAGCCACAATTGATTATAACTACTACAATCCTCAAGTAGGTAAACATGCGACGAGTCTAATTATCGACCAATTTGTATTTCAATTTGAATGGCTTAACATGTCATTTTTGGTTGAGCTTCCAAATTTCCATAACACTTATCAATCTTCATAACACATATCACATGATCATTTCTAACTTATAATAACATGGAATCTTCAATTACAAAAGTAAGGCGAAGATTATACCTCATTTAGCCCAAAAATGCTCCAGATTACAAGTCGATCCTTATGACTTTAGCTCATCTTTTTGAAATTCTTCTTCCTAAAATCATCTCTACTAATCCCTATAAGCTTGCCAACATATTTCCTTCTTGTTGCCTTTCCAAAAATCTCATTTAGGCCTAGGGTTTTAACCATTTGAGAGAAAAGAGAAGAGAAGAGAAGATTTGGGTGAAGTCTTGCAAATGATTTAAATCTAGCAAGACATGTCTTATATAGCCTTTATCTTGTTCCACAAGTTGGGGGGACACTTGTCACTCAACCAGGGGTCCTTTACAACACATATCTTCTATTTTTACCTTATTTCCGCAAAAATCCGCGCGGCCCTGCGGCCAGCGCGGATCTGCAATTTGGACAATTTCGGGCTTTCGGCGCTGGCCGCTACTTGCGGCGCGACGCGACCTGTCGTTACATCGTCGGCCGATCTGTAACGTCCATAACTTTCTACTCCGATGTCCTATTGATGAGCGGTTTGTTGCGTTGGAAACTAGACTCTATGAACTTCATATTAGGCTTTTGAAACACCTAAAAACCCCAATTATACTAGGAGATATACTGCTTCCAAATTTACTGAAAAACTGTCCAAAAATATTCTGCCAACTTTTTTTTTTTCTTTTTCCAACTTCGAATCTTATTTCCTTTAAATGCGTTCTCATCTCATCCTCTTGGAATTACGGGGTGTAACATTCTTCCCCCCTTAGAAACATTCGTCCCCGAATGTTCTTTCGGAGTCCAATCTAAACGGATATTGGCATAGTCCCTTGAATACACCCAACATAATCACACTTGCCACACCTGGCCACACCTGGCCACACCTGACCACATAACAATACTTATGCTACAACGTCAACCTGAACTCCAAGTGTCGACGTCGGTTATCTGTATAAAGCTTCTGCTGACTCAAATCTTACTAATAATCTTTCCCGGATAAGCTTCGCCTTATCCACAGCCCGCTGAATCAAATCTGGACCAAATAACTGAACCTCGCCTATGTCGAACCATCCAACTGGCGATCTACACTTTCTTACATACAAGGCCTCATACAGGGCCATCCCGAATCTTGGAAGGGTATACATTGATCGTATGTAACTCAACAAGAGGCAACTAACCCTCCCGGCTATATCTGAAATCAAGAACACAGGCCCGCAACCTATCCTCAAGTGCTTGGATAGCACTCTCTGCCTGTCCGTCGGTATGAGGGTGTAATGCAACACTGAGACTCACTTGTGTCCCTAATCCCTTCTGAAAAACCTCCAGAAGTTATCCATGTAGAGCTCATGCATGCGTCATCATAAGCGTAGGAACCCGTGCGGTCTCACAATCTCTGCTATCTGGCTAGCACAAACCTCGGTAGAATAAGTGGTCCCAATCAGGAAGAACACGGCGGTTTCAACCTATTTACCATGACCCCGGGGAGTTGCACTTCCTCGTGCGATGCCACCTGTAACAAGATCCATATTAATTACCTCTCGTATCTAGGTTGGGATTTCAATGCGATAGCCAGCTGGGCTTACGGTGCTCAACCGACCTGCTACTAACTTTCGGACACTAAGCAACAAACCTGCTCGTCCGGCACTTTTGCCATCTTACCAATACATACATACGAGGCCATGATATATCTTGGTCGACCGAACAAAATAAAGCAAGAAGCAGCGTGCCTCACAAACTTGCAGCAAGTCTGTGACATCGGGCACATACAAACTTTTCTCATAACACGGCACCCGTGCGGTGCTACACAAACATGCTCTTCTCTTCTTGGAGAGTCGTATCTCGATATCATATCATAACTGGATCCTCATATTGTCGCCTCTTTACCTCTTCGACGAAGGAAGACTCGGCAACCTCTCGGATCTAAAGCTCCATTATCCTTGGAACAAATAATCGAACCCCTAGGCTCGATGGCGAAGAATCTCACGGACCGCGTCCGATCTATATGGCTTCCCCGTCGGCATACTACCCTTAGATCCGCGACTAAGAGTATCTTTAACTGTCTTGGCTTTCCCTGGGTGGTATAGGATATCGATATCACAATCCTTGAATAACTCTACCCACCGTCGTTGTCGCAAATTCAACTGCCTCTGTCAGAAGATATATCTGAGACTCTTGTGGTCTGCACAAATATTCACATGAAGTCTATATATACGTCATGCCCCCAAATCTTGAGCACGATTTAGCGCCAACTCTAAATCGTGAGTGGCGTAATTTCTTTTCTGCTTCCCTAACTAGGAAAACATAAGCTCTATCCTTATCGGGTTGCGTCGGCCTAGCCTAATGACACCCAATGTGTTATCATAATAACCTAACCCTCTAGTCTTTCAGGAGGTGTTAGAACTGTAGTCGAGTCAACTTATCTTCCAATAACTGGAAGCCTTTCTCATTCCTGCGAAATATTCGGGTATCCTTAATCTCATCCCTTTCTCTGTTGCAACCAAACTTGGTCACTAAACTTAGACTTAATTCCTTTGCTTGCCTCATGGCTAAGACTTACTGTCAATCACAATTTAGGGGAGAGGTTTCCCTTGATCTCGTCAAGTAACAATCCTATTATTCTCTCCCAGCTCGTAGAGATAATAGCCAGGTGTTACCACATTTTCTCGAAATGTTCTTACTTCCCATTATTTACTAATGGTCTTTACACTAATCTGGGGTAATCATAACTCGTGCAACTTACATAACCATAGTCGTATTCTCCTTTATCATTCTGGCAATATCCTTACCTTAGGCTTATTATTAGCAAAAGTATTTCTATCTTGATTCATAATCATGCAGTTTCATACGTCGTCTACAACTGCATTTATATCTTTATGATACTTATCAACCAATTAAATGCGTCGTTCTTAATTACCCCAACACAACACTTTTCCCCCGGTTATCTACAACTGTAACCTATGGCATGACGATACTAAAGACCTTACCAGTCTCATTATCCTGCGTCTAGCAACATGGGTACACATAACCCATGTCGTAAAGCGTCCTTTTCGTGGGGAAGAACTTATCTCCCTTTTCTTAAACTTTCCTTGGAGTCACAACCCTAATCACAGGGTCCTCTTGCGGTCTAGTAATTATCTAATCATCACGCACCGCCTTTAAGTTCGTGTAGATTGTCCAACCTACCAAAGATGCCCTCGACTTTCCATGGCGACACTCGTGCTTATTTTATTCTTGCCTTGTACATTTTCTGAAATTATCAGGAAGGTCGTGGCCCTGACCGCCACGCAAACCAACTCCAAGTACCTCGAGGGCATAACATAAATTCCTTCAAATTCAATTATTACTTACTATCAGCGTCAATTTACCTTAAATGAAAAAGTCACACAGACTTATGAAAATCAACAATGCCAAATAAGGAAGGATAATTCACTGGTTACCACCACTTCTCTTCCTTTCCACTCGATGGCAAACTGCAGGAAAGCGATATCGAGCGATCTCTCTCTGCGATCAGCGTTGGCATAACAAGAGGCCAACTAGCGTACTCATGTGACCTCTATATGCGTCATAACGGCTCTGCTAGGGTCAACGAGCGTATCATTCACGTGATTATCTACCTCATTCTACCGCTGACACTCGCGGGTGTAGTCGCCTCGAAAGGTCCTCGTGGATTCGGGCTTTATTTCTTTACACTTGGTTGCTCTCTTTCTCGCTGGTGCATTACTCTTTCTGTACTTCAAACTTATACTAGCATCGTCATAAATTCCATACTAATTACGGCCTCCACTCTTTGGAGTTACTAAATTAAACAATATAAGGCGATTAAACTCGACAACACAGTTACGGTGGAACACGTCCACGAACCCGTAAAACGATTAACTAGACTCGGGCTTGTACCCTCGTGACCCTGTCACGTAGCGAGTGTACTATCAACTGATCCCACCCATAAACGGGTACACTAACTTCTCATAACTATAATCGGGTTGTCTTGTCCACAACAACCATACTTACTCCATACGGATCTCACCCGTACCATTCTCGAAATCCCACTACGTAGCTCAATTTATTAACATAGTCTTCCATTAAGTCCCTTAATTAACCTCTTAAGGGTCCATTTCATTTTCACACAACTCATCATCACATAATTATCTCAAATTAGCATGTAAAACCTTGATGAGAGTTCTTTAACTGTTCATACCTTCCCGTTATTTATTTAGTCCTTACCAAATCCTGGTAATCTAAAATCATCCTAGGCAACACATATGTGACCCCCATACTTAAATATGTATAGTTGTATGTCCCAATACCAACTATACTACAAACGATACCAACTGGATATGCAATCCACATAATCTTTCTGGGTCATCTTTGCCTTTCTCGTAGCGCAAACAACATAACTTCTTGGGAGAGCGACCTAACCATAGCGACTCTGTCGCGCGATCTTAGAGTGAGAAGAATGGAAATCAATCCTAAATGTCCTGCGACCTCACGATTATAGATATGGTGCACAACACGTCGATAATCAAGACTCTACTGACACGGTGCGTAGACACTTTCAGAGGACTAAGCTGCTCGATACCACTTTGTCACGACCCGACCCGGGCGCGGTGCCTACACAGGCACCCTGCCGTATACATCGAGAGAATAGCGGCGGAACATACCTGACTTATAAAATGCTTAAACATAAAATAATAACGAATGGCCGATAAGGCCGCCTTCAGTGAAATATACGTAATAAAGCGATACATTTTTTCTTTACAACCCGATCCACAAATGTGACTCTGGACCTAAGAATAACAACTCTGGCGGGGCGGGGCCCGCCGTACCCTGAATGTACAACAGCCGAGCCATACCGAGGATAAGCCTCGGAATAAAGGAGCTTCTCAACGGTGAGCAGTGATCCTAGGCTAGGATCGGCAACACATACTCTACTGCGGCGTGAGCGCGGCCAGAAGTCGATCTGACATGTACCAAATATGTGGCCAGAAATGCGTAATGAAATCATAAGTCTAATATAAAACTGGAGACAGGTATGATAACTCAATTAACAGTACAATGTGCCTTACTAACAATGAGAGTAAATAAGAGTATACTTACAACATGAAAATAAGAAGCTCACGATCAAAGCAGGACCACCCGCGATATCGTTAATCGATCCTACTCGCGGGACTATTTCACCCGCGTAGGTCGTGTGGACCCGCGTGAGGTATTCCTCGCATGGGACTATTTCACCGCGTAGGTCGTGTAGACGCGTGAGGTATTCCTCGCATAGGCTATATCGCCGCGTAGGACTATTTCACCGCGTAAGCCCTTACGGACTCGCGTGAGGTATTCCTCGCATCGTGGGTAGCAAATCCACGAGAATATGCAAATGCCACAAACGGGGAATGACCGTAATGAATAACATACTACTAGCACAAACCGGCTATCACGCGTAACATAAGCACTCTGCAGATCATCATGCATAACATAAGCACTCAGGCTTCAAATCACAGTATATAAGCAAGTTAAGAAATCCTAACTTCTTATTATTCTTGTTCATGTACACTCTGCATTTTAGTTTACTTAAGGCACTAACATGTATTTTATGAAAATCAGGAATTTAACCCAAAGTACTACATCTTCTACTCTTTTAAAATGACTCTTTTCATACAAAATTTCCAAGACACTAATAACCATAGTATCAGTCATAACTACTTTTCAAGACAAGTCACAATACCTTTTAGAAATAAAATTATAGGCTTCTAAATCAAGTGGCGTCTTTCTTTTTAAAACTTTAAGCAATTGATGCCTTTAAATCAATTTGCCTTTCATTATTTCAAGTCATTTATCATCTTAAATTACTTAGAGTAAATCACTCTTTTAACCTTCCATAAAGCTATTATAACCAACTTCCCATAAAGTCGTTATACTGGCTTTATATAAAACATACATTCTTCTTTATAACCAAGAGACTTAAACTTTCCAACAAAACAAGTATCAAAAATACTTTCAATATACTTAAAGTCTCTTAACTTTTGAAAACCAAGATATCCTTAATATTTACACAAGTGAGTTAATTCCCTAACTCAACCAACTTGAACATTCTTAAAATAAGACAAGGATATCAAATGGACTAGATTGTCAAAATCTTGTACGTCTACCGTACTATACATTTACAACTTATTCATGCTCAAGAGATAAGAAAGTTCCACATACCTCTTCGGTTTAATCCACTTGCTAAGTCTAATTCACCGTACGTAATATGTCAACCTATAATGACCATAGTACGTCTATTAACTTCTAGTTTCAGACGTAGAATATTCCAAGTGCAAAGCTACTAAATTTCTACGGAAAATCGGACATCACTTCCTTTGTTTCTACATACTTTGCCACCTTTTTCAAGGCCGAATTCAATAACCAAACTCGCCACATTTAAGGCTCAACAAAGTAGTTAACAATAGGGGATTACACGCCTACAAGACGTGTAAAATTCCGCCCCACAATTGATATCACACAAGTCCAAAATACAATGTCCATTCGGCAAATTAGGGACAACAATACAAATTCGTTTCCAATCCCTTTTCAATCCAAGTGGTTTAATATAACATGTTATCTAGCCACAATTGATTATAACTACTACAATCCTCAAGTAGGTAAACATGCGACGAGTCTAATTATCGACCAATTTGTATTTCAATTTCGAATGGCTTAACATGTCATTTTCGGATTTGAGCTTCCAAATTTCCATAACACTTATCAATCTTCATAACACATATCATGATCATTTCTAACTTATAAAAACATGGAATCTTCAATTACAAAAGTAAGACGAAGATTATACCTCATTTAGCCCAACAATTCTCCAAGATTACAAGTCGATCCTTAGCAACTTTAGCTCATCTTTTTTGAAATTCTTCTTCCCGCTAAAATCATCTCTACTAATCTCCTATAAGCTTGCCAACATATTTCCTTCTTGTTGTCTTTCCAAAAATCTCATTTAGGCCTAGGGTTTTAACCATTTGAGAGAAAAGAGAAGAGAAGAGAAGATTTGGGTGAAGTCTTGCAAATGATTTAAATCTAGCAAGACATGTCTTATATAGCCTTTATCTTGTTCCACAAGTTGGGGGGACACTTGTCACCCACCCAGGGGTCCTTTACAACAAATATCTTCTATCTTTACCATATTCCATAAAAATCCCGCCTTGCGCCGCAGCCTGAGCCGCGGCTCTGCAATTCGGACAATTTGAGCTTCGTGTGCGGCCCCGACCTGTCTGTTCTGTCGGCCCGATCTTATGCGTCCATAACTTTCTACTCCGATGTCCTATTGACGAGCGGTTTGTTGCGTTGGAAACTAGACTCAATGAAATTCATATTAGGCTTTTGAAACACCTCAAAACCTGTCACGACCCGAACCCGGGCCCGTGACTGGTGCCTTACCCGGGCACCCAAGTAGACATACATCAGAGTAATCAGCGGAATATAAAAACACAATATGAAACAATGTAAAGAACGCGGTTTATACGAGGAAAAGTTGCCTTCTGCATATATATAAACCCAAAGTGAACGATTCATCCCAACTTTACAGCGGGACTGGACCTCTAGGAAGTAAAACAACTATGGCGGGGACGGGGCCGCCGTACCTGAATGAACATTAATACCTACAACATCGGGGACTATACCAAAAGATAAGCCTCGGGAGAAAGCGGAGCTTCCCAAAGCTTGAGCGTGATCCTATGGCGAGGATCGGCGGCGGTGTACCTCTGCACTGCGGCGTGAGCGGCCCGAAGTCGATCTGACAATTGCAGTATGTGGCGAAAATCGTAAATGAAATCATAATAGTCTATATAAAACAAAAGACATATATGATAAACAATTTCACGATACCTGATATGTGATGCGTATCAAGTCGGGGACTCGCGCCCTTAAAGTCATCACTCAAATATAACCGTGGGTCTCGTACCCGCGATATCAATCATGCGGTGGAATTCCTTCCTCGTCGGCGATCCATGATATAACAAGCACCGAGAATACGCATGAACACGAGTCCTACGTGTCATAATAAAACCGTGCGGGGTAAAATGCGAAGGCATAGCCGAGCTACTAAGACCAGCGATGCAACAATGCCATAAAGCGTATCACGAGGTATTTCTGAACCGCGCGTGATCGAAGGCGGCACTCGCCCTCGGTATCAATGTCGCGCGTCTAATCTGGAAGCATCTGGCGCTCGCGTAGGCCACGCGTAGGCGCGTGGTATTCCTCGCGTCGGGGTAGCTAGCCCAGCGGTACCTCCTGGACTCCGCGATCCGCATAGTCACATAAACGCGTAGTCGCACAGGCCGCGTAAGGCACTCGCCGCGTCGGGATAATACACCGGAATGATCGATCACGGAGCATACTGGCTCGCGTAGTCACCGCACGCATAGCGTATATACGCGTCAAGGGTGGCAAGCCCTCGGTATAACAAGTCGAGGGTATGTGATATAATATGATCTGGCGGGCTTAACGTTTAACAACGTAAGCCTGACAAGAATAACCCCACCGACATCACAAGATACTAACACACGTAGCATCCTAACATGTTTACTTACCAAATAAACAAGAATGTATTACAAGGCTATCACAAACCAACACAATCAAGTTATTCACACAAGGTACTTTCTACTTTATGTTAACAAGTTCGGATTTTTATCCCCAAAGTACTTCATACATTAACTCTTTAAATGATCTGTTTCTTTCACAAAAGTCACCTGATACGTAGTATAAAAATAGAGTGACTATCTTTTTAAGTAAACCAAAACACTTCCTAAGTAACAACATTATTTTCCAAACGTTCAAGTTTGCCTAATTTCAAATGCTCAAGCTTCTCATTTTCGAAAGGTTTCGTAGGTCATAGTTTTAATCACTTAATATTATAATTCTCCTTTTAAAACAATTTGAGAAACATATGCCTTATGTGTGAGTAGATTATTCTTGTTTATAACATCTTGTTAAAGCAGCCATGATCTAGGAAATGTAATATCATTTTGTCTCATCTTAGCTTCTATGCAGATGGAGGTTTCTCTTGGTTTTAATAATACTTAATTAGTTGATACATTTCCCTTTATTAGCTGCGATGGTTTGTTCGATACTTATTCTCATTTAGAAATCAATACAAGGCGTTTATAAACAATTAAACAAACCGTTCCTTTTATCTCTCTTAAGTCGTTATACTAACTTCCATAAAGCTAGTATAACTCTTAGCTTTTAAAACCAAGTATTACTCTTCTTTCAAAAGCGGTTCTTAATTCTTTTGAAATACTTCAAGATTCTTTATTATTAGACTCAAGTCGAAGACATCGCGATAAAACCACGTTCGATTAACACACGTCGTCTGGTACTATATATATTCTTTTAAAAATATCATGCTCGAGAGGATAGGAAGAATCACGTACCTCGCGGCGATTATCGACTAATAGCAAAATGCTCCAGCGTATAACGCTAGCCTTGTCCACCTTTCAAGTAGAACATGCTACTCGCGAGCATTCGACCTATAAAGGCCGTATCGTCTATCAGCGTCTAGACTACCTGAATAATATTCTAAGTAGAGGTTCTCTATTCTACGGAAAATCGGGCGATGCTTCCTACGATCATACTACACAAGTCACGTAAATGCGGTCCTATGTAAATGCAGTTCAAATCTTCTTCTTTTATACCGCCTACTTTGTGATTACAGTTCAATTCTATTATTTAATATCCTACATATCTTATACTCAAATATTAACTATTCTTATAGGTAATCTTGATTATAATAGAAGGACAAAAGTGTTTACCTCGACAAGCCCAAAATTATCCGAGTTAAATGTCGATCACGAGCAAGGTTTAGCTCACAATTGCACGCTCAGGTAGCTCCAGAGACCCATAGAAGTTTCTAAACAACTTCTACTCGACTACTAAAAGGGATTTGGGGCTAGGGTATTTTGGAATAGTAACTACTAGAAGAAACTTTCTACAAAGGGGAGAGGGTTCTCGGCCGAAGCCACTAGGAAGGGGAGAGGGCTTGGGCGAGAAACACTACAAGAGAGAGGAGTTTTGAGACTTAGGGGATGAGGAGTGGATGAAGAAGTCTTCGCTCGAGGGGAGTATTTATAGAACACTCGAGGCTAAGATCAAAACAAATGGAAGGTGGAGATTATGATCAGTGAAAGATGAGGTCTTCGACCAAGTGTCTCCGCGACATTTGGACATATGTCCACCACAAAATTGGAACACATGCCCACCACGACAATGAGCCATGTGGACTCGCTAACTCTCCAAAAAACGTCCACTTACCTACTCCCGCTCGCAATCAACACAAGACTTGACCAATTTGACTTGCCCACTAGGCCACATTTAGTCGACCTAAGCCAACTAAGGGTGACACATGCCGCCCTCCTAATTGTCACACGCCCGAACCGGGCTGTGGTGGTGCCTACAGGCACCCTTCTACCTTAACAACTAAGCAAAGCTGCGGAAATTAAATAACACCTCTTTTTAAAACCAGCGGACGTGCAAGGCAAAGCCGACAAGGCGCCATATAATATACATAATAAAAGACCTTCTGTCATGCGTAGTCGATCCAGCGTATGAATACGGACCTCACAGAGTTTTCTTGAAATATGGCGGGACAAGGCCCCATGTGTATAGCGTACAAAAGCACATACTAAAGGAACTATACCAAAATGATAAACTCCTGAGCAGAGGAGCTATCCAAAACTACGGCGGTCCTACAATGTCGATCGCCAGCTGCGTACCTAAACTGCGGCGTGAGCGGCCCGAGAGTCGATCACGAAGAATGTACAAGTATGTGAGCGATGCGTATTGTAATGAAATCATAACGATCTAATCAAAGTAGGAGACATGTATGATAGCCAACCTACGATACCACAATACATAGCGGTCATATCAAGTCGGGGCGCGGGCCGCCAAAGTCATTACTCAAATATAACTATGGGTCTCGCGCCCGTAATATCAATCATGCGTGGAATCGCCCTTCCTCGCTGCGTGATCCGTGATGTAATAACACCAATAAGGATACATGAACACCAAGTCCCACCGTGTCCTAAATACCCGCGTGGTCTCGTGCCGGAATCCGCGTCGTAAAAACATGACCATAGGGTAACCTGAGCTAATCAGGGACGTATATGATAATCAAATTACAACACATTGTGTCTTACTAACAATGAGAGTAAGCGATGGTATCCTTACAATATAAAATAGGAAGCTCGTGATCAAAGCGGGACCATCCGCGCGGTATCATTTAGCCGTCCTACTCGCGGGACTATTTCACCGCGTAGGCGCGTGGACGCGTGAGGTCTTCGCCGCGTGGGACTATTTCACGAATAAGCCACTACGGACTCGCGTGAGGTATTCCGCGCATAATTTGGACCGCCCGCGTGGGACTATTTCACCAGCGTAAGTCTTACGGACCGCGTGAGGTATTCCTCGCGTCGTGGGTAGCAAATCACGGAATATCCAAATACCACAAACCGGGAATGACCACGAAGCAGCGATATACGATAGCACACAATGGCTATTTCCGGCACATAGGCAATTCTCAAATTAACAATCCAAAGTACTTATCAAGGCAGCAGACAAATTCTCAATTTATCAAGCCAAAGTACTTATCGAGGCATCACGTGGAATAATTCTCGTTTAGCAAGACAAAGTACTTATCGAGGCACCCTTAGACTAATTCTCGATTAATCGAGCCAAAGTACTTATCAAGGCACAAATAGAATAATTCTCAATTAACAAGCCAAAGTACTTATCAAGGCATCTCTATTTTTCAAAGTAAGCTACTACACTTTTAAAAGACTCGTTTCAAAGCTTGAAATCAAGTAACTCCAAATTTTCACAATCTAGGCAACTTATGCCTAATACTCAAAGTAAACAACTTTTTAAACCTTCCGTAAAGCCGTTATAACCAACTTCCCGTAAAGCGGTTATAACCCTTTATGGTTTTAGACATATCCATTCCTTTTATAACCGAGAGACTTATACTATTAAAAACCAAGTATCACATCTTACAAATCAAGTTCTTAACTTTCAAAACACTTGAGTCTCTTAATGTATAGAAAACAAGTTTCTTCTACTTTTAAACCTCAGTAACTACCACTTAAAACAAGTTACTTCTCTTAAATCATGTCATTTCTCCTCTTTTTAAAACAATTAAGTAAATCACTCCTTTGACTCTAAAGTCATTATAATGACCTTTAGGATTTTGAACAAAGTCTTAGCCTAAGATTTGGAAACCACTTCTTTTTCAAGACTACATGTACTTTAAGTAAAATACTTTCACTTTTAAGAATCCAACTTCACAAAGGCAATGGATTATACAACACAATTTAAACATCAAAGTACAATCAAAGGAAGTACATGAACAATTTCTACTTTAGGCAATCCAAATACAACGAGGAATGGATCGTTTAAGGAGTAGGACGTGCTTTCTTTATCTTAAGGAATCATGCTAGAAGAGGAGATGGTTCACATACCTTTTGCTAATATCCACTGGCTAAGCCGAATCGCGTGCGTGAAGTGTCGACCTATAATGGTCACAACAAGACTATCGACTTCTAGTCTCGGCGTAGAATAATACTAAGTATATGGTCTGCAATTCTACGGAAAATCGGGCGACACTTCCTTTGTTTCTACTCACTTTGCCACCTTTTTCAAGGCCGAATACAATAACGACAAGCCACGTTTAAGGCTCGAGCAACAACCAAACAAAGGGATTACACGCTACAATGCGTGTAAAATTAGCCCACAAATCATACCAACTAGTATAATACTTCACTAGCCATTCTCGGCCAACATATAACCCAATAACACTACGTCTTTTCCAATCCTTTTCCAATTTCAAGTTCTTAGGTCAACATGTTATTTAGTCATAAACAACCCAGCAACTCTGATTTCCTTCTTTTATTGACGTCGGCGACTTAAACTAATAATCAGCTTGAATTCCAATCTTAAAGCTAAACATGCTAGTTTTAGGATTAGGGTTCGATAGCCGTAAACATATCAAACTTCGTACTATATAACACGTGCTTGCTAAAATCCAAAGCTACAACAATAAGTAAGTCTTAACTACTAAAACGACAAAATTTATACCTTTCCAAGCCCTTAAAATTTCCAAGATCCAAAGTCGCGCCTTAGAAATTCTTAGCTCCTTTCCTTAAGTTCGAATACGCTCCAAGCACTCCTTAGAGGCCCATGAAGAACCCATCTTCAAGTTCCAACTTCAAAGTTGAAGAACTCCATTAGTTTCCACCTTGCGACTAACGTGAAAACTCCATTTTTCCGAAATCTTTCTATTGAGATAACCTTACAAAACTCTTAGGAACCTTGATTTAAAGTCTTGTGGATAAAGGAACAAAATTACAAAATTTTGTGTGAAGGGAGGACAGGCAGAGAGCTCTTCTAGGCTAAGCTCAATGTTCTCAAATTTTTCTAAGTGTAATGAGCTAGTCTTGCACTAGTAGTAACCTTATAAAACACAATGGAGGGTTTAGATGTCCACAAATGTGAGGTTAGGATGGGTTTCACTTGGATCAAGCCTAGGTGGACAAGTTGACTTGTCAATGATATCGAGCTTTGGAAGACTTATCTTCTACCATGGTCGATGACCATTTTGCCTACACAATTTCGACCAAGCCATGTGGAAGGAGTGCCACGTGTCAAGCCTCTCGTTCGTTCATAAAATTCCAGTAACCCTCGTGGGTCCCCAAGCGTAAAATTCTCGGGTGGGCCCAGCGTGACCAAATCCGTAAATAAATTTCCATTAGGTTAAGAGTTCCATACTCTTTAAATAATGCATTTTGAGAATCGATTCTCAACAGCGAACATTTTCCTTTCAGGCGTTGAACGTTTCCGTCGGAAAAACAATTCTTCGCTTTCGTACTAATTTCCAAGTCTTGATTCCTTACGTGCATTATCTTATACATGTCACGCACTTACGAGGTGTAACATTCTTCCCCGAAACATTCGTCCCGAATGTTCTTAGTCGGTTGTCACGCTATACAAACTCGGCACAATCTACATACTATGCTATCGATCAAATGCACAAGACCAGCGATGCCACGCGTGGCGCGCATAACATCGTAAACATAATAATGGACCTTCGTCAGTGGTCCCTTCTCATAAAACTTCGAAGGTTCTGATCTTCCCGAACACGGGATCCTTAGAGCTTATTTCTTTCCTTACTTGTCATACTTTCAAACTCATCTAGTACGCGTGCAAAATCTCAAATTTTGTTTACGTTTCCCCAATCCTTGGAGTTACTAACCAACTTGGCCATATTGTTACTTACGTTCTCGTTAAGGCTTTTCTCGGTCCTTACGACTGGTTAGGTGGGCAGCGTCCCACAAACTCGTACAGCGATTTACTAAACTTGGGCACGACATCCTCGGGACCTGTCGCATGCGGAACCATTTCTAGATGGCGTCACCGTTTCCATACTACTGCTAACCCGAAATGAGTCCATAACCCGACTAAATCGTCACATAACTTCTCGTTCTTAGTTTGAAATAAATTTCTCTCTTATCTCAAGGTACTTCTTACCTATCCTCCCATTCACTAGAGGTTTGTCACATAAGCCAAAGTATTCCTCTTGCGCATTCTTCCTATCGGTCTTACACTTATGGGGTAACTTCTGACTGTGAACTCTACCTGACTATAGTCTCGATTCGACATCATTCTTGTCGACATTCTTAACTTCTCACTTTACTAATCAAGGTATCCTGCACGTGCAGAGGTACTATCACTTACTTGCTAGCAACAAAGGAAAACATATATGCTAGGCGAAATCTGAATCTATCGATGCGCGCGTGATTCAAAAGAATCGAGATATACAGTAACCTGATGCGATGTAGCCTCACGATCTGTCCGATGAGTCACGTCATTTCTGCGGTTGAAGGACCGCGAACTATAAACTCCACCACGACCTCTACCACGGCTGGTGACATCTGAACACCACCAGGGGCGTATGTTGTGGAGGAAAGGAACGACCTCTGGCCTCATAGGCGAGCCACGCCATGCGGTGCTCCTTACAAGGACATACCCTCGAGAATATGGCCGGACGGCCTGATAAAAACAAAGACCAGTGCCATGCGGCAATTACGAATAGCGCTTACCCATCTGAAACAACGAGGAATAGGTGGCCTTGGCGAGAAAATCCTCGGCTCATGCGAGAACCTCGACCACGGAGCTTGGGCCGGCTCCTAAATACCTTGTGGGGTCGATCTTTCACTGTGAGTGCGGGGTATGTCTTGGGTAAGTGGGACGAATATCTCACTCATTTCTTGAGCGGCTCGACCAAAACTCACCGGATTAACCAGCCGGTCTAGCCTCTTAAGCGGATCTCGTCTTTGGCCTGCCTCTGTACACACACATGCATGCTTGGCGAATAACCTCCTGCGTGAAGCTGCGATGCAGCTATCTTGGTCGATAACATAATGGCTTCCCGTGACCCTAAAGTCTCCCATGGCGAAGCGGAGGCTCTGGTGCTGGGGCCTCGACACTGGCGAAGAAGAACTTCGTGCTGAACAACATCCAGGTATAACACAGGCATAAGCCTATCAACTCTCTGAGTCGACTAGTAGCTCCTTTACTCCTTTGCCACTACAGGTAATTGTTGCCCTCACCGGAGCATAAGCGTAACACAACAATCGTCGAGAGGAATTATCTTACTAACACGGCTACATGGCATGATCGTAGAGTGAGAAGAATAGAAACCGACTACTAAATGTCACGTAGCCTCACTGTTTATGGGTGTGGCGCGCAACCGATAATCAGACTCTACTAGACATGGTTTGTAAACGATCAGGGTATTGCTCACGATGCCACTCTGTCACACCCGAACCCGGGCGTGGCGGTGCCTACACAGGCACCATACTGCATATGACTAAGCAAGCTGCGAAATTAAATAACACCTCATTTTTTTAAAACCAGCGGACGTGCGAGGCAAAGCGCAAAGTGCCATATAATATACATAATAAAAGACCTACACTGTACATGAGTCGATCCAGCGTATGAATACGGACCTCTAGAGTTTCTTGAAATATGATGGGACAAGGCCATGCGTACCGTGCGTACAAAAGCACATCTTGAAGGAACTATACCAAAATGATAAACTCACGAGCAGAGGAGCTATCAAAACTACGGCGGTCTGAACTGCCGATCGCAAGCTGCGTGCCTAAACTGCGGCGTGAGCGGCCCGAAGGAGGTCGATGCGAAGAATGTACCAAGTATGTGAGCGATGAAATGCGTAATGAAATCATCTTGATCTAATCAAAGCGGGAGACATGTATGATAGCCACTACGTTACCTGATACATAGCGATCATATCAAGTCGGGGGCGGGCCGCAAAGTCACTACTCAAATATAACTATGGGTCTCGCGCCCGTAATATCAATCATGCGGTGGAATCGCTTCCTCATTTGATCCGTGATGTAATAACGCGATAAGGATACATGAACACCAAGTCCCGCGTGTCCTAAATACCGCGTGGTCTCGTGCCGGAATCCCGCGTCGTAAAAACATGACCATAGGGTAACCTGAAACAAATCAGGGGACATATATGATAATCAAATTACAACACGTTGTGCCTTACTAACAATGAGAGTAAGCGATAGTATCACCTGATATAAAATAGGAAGCTCGTGATCAAAAGCAGGACCGTCGCGCGGTATCATTTAGCCATCCTACTCGCGAGACTATTTCACCGCGTAGAGCGCGTGGACCAGCGTGAGGTCTTCCTCGCATGGGACTATTTCACCGCGTAAGCCGCCACGGACTCGCGTGGTATTCCTCGCGTAAATTTGGACCGCCCGCGTGGGACTATTTCACCGCGTAAGTCGCTACGGACCCGCGTGAGGTATTATCGCGTCGTGGGTAGCAAATCCACGGAATATCCAAATGCCACAAACCGGGAATGACCCGAAGCAGTGATATACGATAGCACGCAAGGCTATTTCCGGCACGTAGGCAATTCTCAATTAACAATCCAAAGTACTTATCGAGACGCGCAGACAAATTCTCAATTTATCAAGCAGTACTTATCGAGGCATCGCGTGGAATAATTCTCGTTTAGCAAGCCAAAGTACTTATCAAGGCACCCATGGACTAATTCTCGATTAATCGAGCCAAAGTACTTATCAAGGCACAAATAGAATAATTCTCAATTAACAAGCCAAAGTACTTATCAAGGCATCTCTATTTTTCAAAGTAGCTCTACACTTTTAAAAGACTCGTTTCAAAGCTTGAAATCAAGTAACTCCAAATTTTCACAATCTAGGCAACTTATGCCTAATACTCAAAGTAAATGACTTTTTAAACCTTCCATAAAGCCGTTATAACCAACTTCCCATAAAGCGGTTATAACCGCTTTGTAGTTTTAGACATATCCGTTCCTTTTATAACGAGAGACTTATCTATTAAAAACCAAGTATCACATCTTACAAATCAAGTTCTTAACTTTCAAAACAACGAGTCTCTTAATGTATAGAAAACAAGTTTCTTCTACTTTTAAACCTCAAGTAACTCACACCCTTAAAACAAGTTACTTCTCTTAAATCATGTAATTTCTCCTCTTTTTAAAACAATTAAGTAAATCACTCCTTTGACTCGCAAAGTCATTATAATGACCTTTAGGATTTTGAGACTAAGTCTTGCCCAGATTTGAAACCACTTCCTTTTCAAGACTACATGTACTTTAAGTAAAATACTTTCACTTTTAAGAATCCAACTTCACAAAGGCAATGGATTATCTGACTTACAATTTAAACATCAAAGTCTGATCAAAGGAAGTACATAGAACAATTTCTACTTTAGGCAATCCAAATACAACCGAGGAATGGATCGTTTAAGGAGTAGGACATACTTTCTTTATCTTGGGAATCATGCTAGAAGAAGAGATAGTTCGCATACCTTTTGGCTAATATCCACAAGCTAAGCCGAATCGCGTGCGTAGAAGTGTCGACTATAATGGTCACAACAAGACTATCGACTTGTAGTCTCGGCGTAGAATAATACTAAGTATATGGTCTCACAATTCTATGGAAAATCGGCAACACTTCCTTTGTTTCTACTCACTTTGCCACCTTTTCAAGGCGAATACAATAACCAACAAGCCACGTTTAAGGCTCCAAACAACAACGAACAAAGGGGATTACCGCCTTACAATCGTGTAAAATTCCGCCGTAAATCATACCAACTAGTATAATACTTACTAGCCATTCTCGTGACATATAACCGATAACACTACGTCTTTTCCAATCCTTTTCCAATTTCAAGTTCTTAGGTCAACATGTTATTTAGTCGTAAACAACCCAGCAACTCTGATTTCCTTCTTTATTGACGTCGGCGACTTAAACTAATAATCAACTTGAATTCCAATCTTAAAGCTAAACATGCTAGTTTTGGATTAGGGTTCGATAGCGTAAACATATCAAACTTCGTACTATATAACACGTCTTGCTAAAATCCAAAGCTACAACAATAAGTAAGTCTTAACTACTAAAACGACAAAATTTATACCTTTCCAAGCCCTTAAAATTTCCAAGATCCAAAGTCGCGCCTTAGAAATTCTTAGATCCTTTCCTTAAGTTCAATACGCTCCAGCACTCGCCAGAGGCCATGAAGAACCCGTGCTTCAAGTTCGACTTCAAAGTTGAAGAACTCCATTAGTTTCCACCTTGCGACTAACGTGAAAACTCCATTTTTCAGAAATCTTTCTATTGAGATAACCTTACAAAACTCTTAGGAACCTTGATTTAAAGTCTTGTGGATAAAGGAACAAAATTACAAAATGTTGTGTGAAGGGGAGGACCCAGGCAGGAGCTCTTCTAGGCTAAGCTCGATGTTCTCAAATTTTTCTAAGTGTAATGAGCTAGTGTTGCACTAGTAGTAACCTTATAAAACACAATGGAGGGTTTAGATGTCCACAAATGTGAGGTTAGGATGGGTTTCACTTGGATCAAGCCTAGGTGGACAAGTTGACTTGTCAACAATATCAAGCTTTGGAAGACTTATCTTCTACCATGGTCGATGACCGTTTTGCCTACACAATTTCGACCAAGCCATGTGGAAGGAGTGTCGCGTGTCGCCCTCTCGTTCGTTCGTAAAATTAGTAACCCTCGTGGGTCCACAAGCGTAAAATTCCTCGGGTGGGCCCAGCGTGACCAAATCCGTAAAATAAATTTCCATTAGGTTAAGAGTTCCATACTCTTTAAATAATGCATTTGAGAATCGATTCTCAACAATGAACATTTTTCCTTTCAGGCGTTGGAACATTTTCCGTCGGAAAAACAATTCTTCCTTTCGTACTAATTTCCAAGTCTTGATTCCTTACGTACATTATCTTATACATGTCCTGCACTTACGGGGTGTAACATTCTTCCCCAGAAACATTAGTCCCGAATGTTCTTAGTCGATTGTCACGCTATACAAACTCGGCACAATCTACATATTATGCCTATCGATCAAATGCCAAGACCAGCGATGCCACGCGCCACCGCATAACATCACGTAAACATAATAATGGACCTTCCGTCCGTGGTCCCTTCTCACAAAACTTCGAAGGTTCTGATCTTCCCAAACACGGGATCATTAGAGGTTCCTTTCTTTCTTACTTGTCATACTTTCGTACTTTCAAACTAATATAGTACCGTGCAAAATCTCAAATTTTGTTTACGTTCCAATCCTATGCTTCTGGAGTTACTAACCAACTTGGCCATATTGTTGCTTACGTTCCCGTTAAGGCTTTTCTCGGTCCTTACGACCTGGATTCAGGTGGAGCAGCGTCCACAAACTCGTACAACGATTTACTAAACTTGGGCTGGCATCCGGGACCTGTCGCATAACGGAACCATTTCTAGATGACATCACCCCGTTCCATACTCTGACTAACCGAAATGAGTCCATAACCCACTCATCGCCGTCACTTAACTTCTCATTCTTAGTTTGAAATAAATTTCTCTCTTATCTCAGTCTTCTTACCCTATCCTCCCATTCACAGAGGTTTGTCACATAAGCCAAAGTATTAACTGCGCGTTCTTCCACTATCGGTCTTACACTTATTATGGGGTAACTACAACTGTGAACTCTACCTGACTATAGTCTCGGTTCAACTTATCATTCTTGTCGACATTCTTAACTTCTCACTTTACTAATCAAGGTATCCTGCCTGCAGGGTACTATCACTTCTATTGCTAGCAACAAAGGGAAAACATATATGCTAGGCGAAATCTGAATCTATCGATGCACGCGTGATTCAAAAGAATCGAGATATACCGTAACCCCGTGCGATGTCGCCTCACGATCTGCCCGATGATCACGTCATTTCTGGTTCGAAGGACCGCGGAACTAAAACTCCACCCGACCTCTACCACGGCTGGCGACATCCAACACCGCCCAGGACGTAGGCTGTGGAGGAAAGGGAACCAACTCCCGGCCTCATAGGCGAGCCACTCGCGGTGCTCCTTCTAAAGGACATACCCTCGAGAATATGGCGGGACGGCCTGATAAAAACAATGACCCGTGCCATGCAGCAAATCCCGAATAGCGCTTACATCCAAACAGCGAGGAATAGGTGGCCTTGGTGAGAAAATCCTCGACTCCTCTGAGAACCTCGACCACTGGAGCTTGGGCCGGCTCTAAATACCTTGTGAGGTCGATCTTCCACATGTGATTTGCGGGGTATGTCTTGGGTAAGTGGGACGAATATCTCACTCATTCTTTGAGGCGCTCGTCCAAACTCAGGAATAACCAGCCGGTCTAGCCTCTTAGCGGATCTCGTGACCCTCTGCCCTCTGTACACATGCTGTCTTGGTAGAATAACCACTCTTGTGACCAGCTGATACAGATTATCTTGGTCGATAACATAATGGCTTCCGTGACCACTAAAGTCTCCCTTGGCCGAAGCTGGAGGCTCAGTGCTGGGGCCTCGACACTGGCGAAGAAGAACTTCGCCGTGAACAACATCCAGGTATAACACGGGCATAAGCCACTATCGACTCTCTGAGTCGACTAGTAGCTCCTGCTACTCCTTTGCCTACTGGTAATTTGTTGCCCTCGCCGGAGGCATAAGCGTAACACAACAATCGTCGAGAGGAATTATCTTACTAACACTCTGTGTACGATCGTAGAGTGAGAAGAATAGAAACCGACTACTAAATGTCTGTAGCCTCACTTGTTTATGGGTGTGGCGCGCAACACACCGATAATCAAGACTACTACTAGACACGGTGCAGTAAACATTCAGGGTGTTGCTCACGATACCACTCTGTCACGCCGAACCGGGCGTGGTGGTGCCTACACAGGCACCGCTGCATAACAACTAAGCAAACTGCGGAAATTAAATAACACCTCATTTTTTTTAAAACCAACGGACGTGCAAGGCAAAGCCGACAAGGCTGCCATATAATATACATAATAAAAGACACTACCCTGTACATGAGTCGATCCAGCGTATGAATACATACCTCTAAGAGTTTCTTGAAATATAGCGGTCGAGGCCGCCCGTGCAAATGCGTACAAAAGTCTGTCTTGAAGGAACTATACCAAAATGATAAACTCTGAGCAGGAGCTATCCAAAACTACGAGAAGGTCCTACACTGCCGATCACTGCTGCGTGCCTAAACTGCGGCGTGAGCAGCCCACAGGAGGTCGATCTGAAGAATGTACCAAGTATGTGAGCGATGAAATCTTGTAATGAAATCATAACGATCTAATCAAGCGGGAGACATGTATGATAGCCAACCTACGATTACAAAATACATAGCGGTCATATCAAGTCGGGGCGCGAGCCCTCAAAGTCATTACTCAAATATAACTATGGGTCTCGCGCCCGTAATATCAATCATGCGTGGAATCCTTCCTCACGCCTGGCGATCCATGATGTAATAACGCAATAAGGATACATGAACACCAAGTCCCACATGTCCTAAATACCACGTGGTCTCGTGCCGGAATCGCATCGTAAAAACATGACCATAGGGTAACACAAACAATCGGGGACATATATGATAATCAAATTACAACACATTGTGCCTTACTAACAATGAGTAAGCGGTAGTATCCTTCTGATATAAAATAGGAAGCTCGTGATCAAAGCGGACCATCCGCGCGGTATCATTTAGCCATCCTACTCGCAGGACTATTTCACCCGCGAGTGCGTGGACGCGTGAGGTCTTCGCCGCATGGGACTATTTCACCGCGCGTAAGCCGCCACGGACTCGCGTGGTATTATCGCATAATTTGGACCCGCGCGTGGGACTATTTCACCCGCGTAAGTCATACGGACCCGTGAGGTATTCCTCGCATCGTGGGTAGCAAATCCACGGAATATCCAAATGCCACAAACGGGAATGACCGAACGGTGATATACGATAGCACTGTGGCTATTTCCGGCTACGTAGACAATTCTCAAATTAACAATCCAAAGTACTTATCAAGGCACGCAGACAAATTCTCAATTTATCAAGCGGTACTTATCAAGGCATCACGTGGAATAATTCTCATTTAGCAAGCCAAAGTACTTATCGAGGCACCGCCAGACTAATTCTCGATTAATCGAGCCAAAGTACTTATCAAGGCACAAATAGAATAATTCTCAATTAACAAGCCAAAGTACTTATCAAGGCATCTCTATTTTTCAAAGTAAGCTACTACACTTTTAAAGACTCGTTTCAAAGCTTGAAATCAAGTAACTCCAAATTTTCACAATCTAGGCAACATGCCTAATACTCAAGTAAATGACTTTTAAACCTTCCATAAAGCCGTTATAACCAACTTCCCATAAAGCGGTTATAACCATTTATGGTTTTAGACATATTCATTCCTTTTATAACCGAGAGACTTATACTATTAAAAACCAAGTATCACATCTTACAAATCAAGTTCTTAACTTTCAAAACACTTGAGTCTCTTAATGTATGAAAACAAGTTTCTTATTTTTAAACCTCAAGTAACTGCACCCTTAAAACAAGTTACTTCTCTTAAATCATGTCATTTCTCCTCTTTTTAAAACAATTAAGTAAATCACTCCTTTTGACTCACAAGTCATTATAATGACCTTTAGGATTTTGAACAAGGTCTTGTAGATTTGGAAACCACTTCCTTTTCAAGACTACATGTACTTTAAGTAAAATACTTTCACTTTTAAGAATCCAACTTCACTAAGGCAATGGATTATACAACTTACAATTTAAACATCAAAGTCTGATCAAAGGAAGTACATAGAACAATTTCTACTTTAGGCAATCCAAATCGACGAGGAATGGATCGTTTAAGGAGTAGGGCGTACTTTCTTTATCTTAAGGAATCATGCTAGAAGAGGAGATAGTTCACATACCTTTTAGGCTAATATCCACAAGCCCGAATCGCGTGCGTAGAAGTGTCGACCTATAATGGTCGCAACAAGACTATCGACTTCTAGTCTCGGCGTAGA
Organism: Przewalskia tangutica; assembly: GCA_029844215.1. NCBI lineage: Eukaryota > Viridiplantae > Streptophyta > Magnoliopsida > Solanales > Solanaceae > Przewalskia > Przewalskia tangutica. The sequence goes on from CM056720.1 coordinate 46,449,243, forward strand.
ATAATACTAAGTATATGGTCTCAATTCTACGGAAAATCGAGCGACACTTCCTTTGTTTCTACTCACTTTGCCACCTTTTTCAAGGCGAATACAATAACCGACAAGCCACGTTTAAGGCTCCAAACAACAACGAACAAAGGGATTACCGCGCTTACAATACGTGTAAAATTCGCCCCATAAATCATACCAACTAGTATAATACTTCACTAGCCATTCTCGGCAACATATAACCCGATAACACTACGTCTTTTCCAATCCTTTTCCAATTTCAAGTTCTTAGGTCAACATGTTATTTAGTCATAAACAACCGACAACTACAATTTCCTTCTTTATTGACGTCGGCGACTTAAACTAATAATCAACTTGAATTCCAATCTTAAAGCAAAACATGCTAGTTTTGGATTAGGGTTCGATAGCCCGTAAACATATCAAACTTACGTACTATATAGCACGTGTTTGCTAAAATCCAAAGCTCTGACAATAAGTAAGTCTTAACTACTAAAGCGACAAAATTTATACCTTTCCAAGCCTTAAAATTTCCAAGATCCAAAGTCGCGCCTTAGAAATTCTTAGCTCGCTTTCCTTAAGTTCCAATACGCTCGAGCACTCCTTAGAGGCCCATGAAGAATCCATCTTCATGTTCGACTTCAAAGTTGAAGAACTCCATTAGTTTCGCCTTGCGACTAACGTGAAAACTCCATTTTTCCGAAATCTTTCTATTGAGATAACCTTACAACACTCTTGGAACCTTGATTTAAAGTCTTGTGGACAAAGGAACAAAATTACAAAATTTTGTGTGAAGGAGGACAGGCAGGAGCTCTTCTAGGCTAAGCTCGATGTTCTCAAATTTTTCTAAGTGTAATGAGCTAGTCTTGCACTAGTAGTAACCTTATAAAACACAATGGAGGTTTAGATGTCCACAAATGTGAGGTTAGGATGGGTTTCACTTGGATCGAGCCTGGGTGGACAAGTTGACTTGTCATGATATCAAGCTTTGGAAGACTTATCTTCTGCCATGGTCGATGACCGTTTGCCACACAATTTCGACCAAGCCATGTGGAAGGAGTGTCGCGTGTCGCCTCTCGTTCGTCCGTAAAATTACGCAACCTCGTGGGTCCCACAAACGTAAAATTCCTCGGGTGGGCCCGGCGTGACCAAATCCGTAAAAATAAATTTCCATTAGGTTAAGAGTTCCATACTCTTTAAATAATGCATTTTGAGAATCGATTCTCAACAACGAACATTTTCCTTTCAGGCGTTCGGAACATTTCCGTCGGAAAAACAATTCTTCACTTTCGTACTAATTTCCAAGTCTTGATTCCTTCGTACATTATCTTATACGTGTCACGGACTTACGGGGTGTAACATTCTTCCCCAGAAACATTCGTCCCGAATGTTCTTAGTTAGTTGTCCGCATTTATACAAACTCGGCCTGATCTCTATACTATGCCTATCGATCAAATGCACAAGACCAGCGATGCCACGCGCCAGCGCGTAACATGCGTAAACATAATAATGGACCTTCCGTCCGTGGTCCCTTCTCACAAAACTCGAAGGTTCTGATCTTCCCGAACACGGGATCCTTAGAGGTTCCTTTCTTTCCTTACTTGTCATACTTTCTCGTGCTTTCAAACTAAATCTAGTACACGTCTGAAATTTCAAATTTTGTTTACGTTTCCCAATCCTTGGAGTTACTAACCAACTTGGCCATATTGTTACTTACGTTCCCGTTAAGGCTTTTCTCGGTCCTTACGACCTGGTTCGGTGAGCAGCGTCCTGAAACTTCGTACAACGATTTACTAAACTTGGGCACTGGCATCCTCGGGACCACTGTCGAATAACGGAACCATTTCTGGCGACATCACCCGTTCCATACTCTGACTAACCCGAAATGAGTCCATAACTTGACTACGTCGTCACACTTAACTTCTCGTTCTTAGTTTGAAATAAATTTCTCTCTTATCTCAAGGTACTTCTTACCTATCCTCCCGTTCACTAGAGGTTTGTCACATAAGCCAAAGTATTCTCTTGCGCATTCTTCCTATCGGTCTTTACACTTATGGGGTAACTTCTGACACATGAACTCTACATAACTATAGTCTCGGTTCACTTATCATTCTTGTCAACATTCTTAACTTCTCACTTTACTAATCAAGGTATCCCTGCCTGCAGGGTACTATCACTTACAATTGCTAGCAATGAAGGGAAAACATATATCTGGGCGAAATACGAATCTATCGATGCGCGCGTGATTGAAAGAATCGAGATATACCTTAACCCGTGCGATGTCGCCTCACGATCTGCCGATGATCACGTCATTTCTGCGGTTCGAAGGACCGCGAACTATAAACTCCACGGCGACCTCTACCACGGTGGTGGCATCCGAACACCTGCCCGGGGCGCGGTGTGGAGAAAGGAACGACTCACTGGCCTCGTAGGCGAGCCACCTCGCGGTGCTCATTCAAAGTACATACCCTCGAGAATATGGCGGACGGCCTGATAAAAACAAAGACGTGCCATGCGGCAATTCCCGAATAGCGCTTACCGCATCTGAAACAACGAGAATAGGTGGCCTTAGCGAGAAAATCCTCGGCTCATACGAGAACCTCGACCCTTGAGCTTGGGCCGGCTCCTAAATACCTTGTGGGGTCGATCTTCCACTGTGAGCTGCGGGGTATGTCTTGGGTAGGTGGGACGAATATCTTACTCATTTCTTTGAGCGACTCGTCCAAAACTCACGGAATAACCAGCCGGTCTAGCCTGTAGCGGATCTCGTGGCCTCTGCCCTCTGTACACTGTCTGCATGCGGCGAATAACCTCCTACGGTGAAGCTGCGATCTGCTATCTTGGTCGATAACATAATGGCTTCCCGTGACCTAAAGTCTCATGGCGAAGCGGAGGCTCTTGTCTTTGGGGCCTCGACCACGTGGCGAAGAAGAACTCGCCGTGCGGAACAATATACGGTATAACACAGGCATAAGCCTATCGACTCTCTGAGTCGACTAGTAGCTCCTGCTACTCCTTTGCCTACAGGCGGTGTTGCCCTCGCCGGAGGCATAAGCGTAACAACAATCGTCGAGAGGAATTATCTTACTAACACGGCTCATGGCGCGATCGTAGAGTGAGAAGAATAGAAACCGACTACTAAATGTCTGTAGCCTCACTGTTTATGGGTGTGGCGCGCAACTTACAGATAATCGAGACTCTGCTAGACACGATCGTAAACATTCAGGGTGTTGCTCTGATACCACTCTGTCACGCCGAACCCGGGCAGTGGTGGTGCCCTACTGGGCACCCTGCATAACAACTAAGCAAGCTGCGGAAATTAAATAACACCTCTTTTTTTTAAAACCAGCGGACGTGCGAGCAAAGCGACAAGGCTGCCGTATAATATACATAATAAAAGACAACTGCTGTACGTGAGTCGATCCAGCGTATGAATACGGACCTAGAGTTTTTCTTGAAATATGGCCAGGACAAGGCCACGCCGTGCATGCGTACAAAAGCACATCTTGAAGGAACTATACCAAAATGATAAACTCACGAGCAGAGGAGCTATCCAAAACTACGGCGGTCTTACACTGCCGATCGCAAGCTGCGTACCTAAACTGCGGCGTGAGCGGCCCGAAGGAGGTCGATCTGAAGAATGTACCAAGTATGTGAGCGATGAAATGCGTAATGAAATCATAACAGTCTAATCAAGCGGGAGACATGTATGATATCGACCTACGTTACCTGATACATAGCGGTCATATCAAGTCGGGGCGGGCGCCCAAAGTCATTACTCAAATATAACTATGGGTCTCGCGCCCGTAATATCAATCGTGCGTGGAATCGCCTTCCTCACTGGCGATCCGTGATGTAATAACGCGATAAGGATACATGAACACCAAGTCCCACGTGTCCTAAATACCGTGGTCTCGTGCCGGAATCCCAGCGTCGTAAGCGTGATCATAGGGTAACCTGAAACAAATCAGGGGACGTATATGATTATCAAATTACAACACGTTGTGCCTTACTAACAATGAGAGTAAGCGATGGTATCCTTGATATAAAATAGGAAGCTCGTGATCAAAAGCAGGACCGTCCGCGCGGTATCATTTAGCCGTCCTACTCGCGGGACTATTTCACCGCGTAGGCGCGTGGACCAGCGTGAGGTCTTCGCCGCATGGGACTATTTCACCGCGTAAGCCGCCACGGACTCGCGTGAGGTATTCCTCGCATAAATTTGGACCGCCGCGTGGGACTATTTCACCGCGTAAGTCATACGGACGCGTGAGGTATTCGCGCGTCGTGGGTAGCAAATCCACGGAATATCCAAATGCCACAAAGGGAATGATCCGGCCCTTGATATACGATAGCACACGGCTATTTCCGTACGTATAGGCAATTCTCAAATTAACAAGCCAAAGTACTTATCAAGGCAGCCAGACAAATTCTCGATTTATCGAGCCAAAGTACTTATCAAGGCATCACGTGGAATAATTCTCATTTAGCAAGCCAAAGTACTTATCAAGACACCGCCAGACTAATTCTCGATTAATCAAGCCAAAGTACTTATCAAGGCACAAATAGAATAATTCTCAATTAACAAGCCAAAGTACTTATCAAGGCGTCTCTATTTTTCAAAGTAAGCTACTACCTTTTAAAGACTCGTTTCAAAGCTTGACGTCAAGTAACTCCAAATTTTCACAATCTAGGCAACTTATGCCTAATACTCAAGTAAACAACTTTTAAACCTTCCATAAAGCGGTTATAACCAGCTTCCCATAAAGCCGTTATAACCGACTTCCCATAAAGCGTTATAACCCTTTATGGTTTTAGACATATCCGTTCATTTTATAACCGAGAGACATACTATTAAAAACCAAGTATCACATCTTACAAATCAAGTTCTTAACTTTCAAAACAACGAGTCTCTTGTGTATAGAAAACAAGTTTCTTCTACTTTTAAACCTCAGTAACTCACGCCCTTAAAACAAGTTACTCTTAAATCATGTCATTTCTCCTCTTTTTAAAACAATTAAGTAAATCACTCCTTTGACTCACTAAAGTCATTATAATGACCTTTAGGATTTTGAACTAAGTCTTAGCCAGATTTGGAAACCACTTCCTTTTGAAGACTACATGTACTTTAAGTAAAATACTTTCACTTTTAAGAATCCAACTTCACTAAGGCAATGGATTATACAACTTACAATTTAAACATCAAAGTCTGATCAAAGGAAGTACATAGAACAATTTCTACTTTAGGCAATCCAAATACAACGAGGAATGGATCGTTTAAGGAGTAGGGCGTGCTTTCTTTATCTTAAGGAATCATGCTAGAAGGAGATAGTTCACATACCTTTTAGGCTAATATCCACAAGCTAAGCGAATCGCCGTGCGTAGAAGTGTCGACCTATAATGGTCATGACAAGACTATCGACTTCTAGTCTCGGCGTAGAATAATACTAAGTATATGGTCTCTAATTCTACGGAAAATCGGGCGTACTTCCTTTGTTTCTAATCACTTTGCCACCTATTTCAAGGCGAATACAATAACCAATGAGCCTCGTTTAAGGCTCAAACAACAACCGAACAAAGGGGATTATCGCGCTACAATCGTGTAAAATTAGCCCACAAATCATACCAACTAGTATAATACATCACTAGCCATTCTCGAACATATAACCGATAACACTACGTCTTTTCCAATCCTTTTCAATTTCAAGTTCTTAGGTCAACATGTTATTTAGTCATAAACAACTTGCAACTGATTTCATTCTTTATTGACGTCGGCGACTTAAACTAATAATCAACAATTCCAATCTTAAAGCTAAACATGCTAGTTTTCGGATTAGGGTTCAATAGCCCGTAAACATATCAAACTTCGTACTATATAACACGTGCTTGCTAAAATCCAAAGCTCTGACAATAAGTAAGTCTTAACTACTAAAGCGACAAAATTTATACCTTTCCGAGCCCTTAACATTTCCGAGATCAATGTCGCGCCTTAGAAATTCTTAGCTCGCTTTCCTTAAGTTCCAATCCGCTCCGAGCACTCGTAGAGGCCCATGAAGAACCCGTGCTTGAGTTCGACTTCAAAGTTGAAGAACTCCGTTAGTTTAGCTTTGCGACTAACGTGAAAACTCCGTTTTCGAAATCTTTCTATTGAGATAACCTTACAACACTCTTAGAAACCTTGGTTTAAAGTCTTGTGGACAAAGGAACAAAATTACAAAATTTTGTGTGAAGGGAGGACAGGCAGAGAGCTCTTCTAGGCTAAGCTCAATGTTCTCAATTTTTTCTAAGTGTAATGAGCTAGTTTTGCACTAGTATTAACCTTATAAAACACAATGGAGGGTTTAGATGTCCACAAATGTGAGGTTCGGATGGGTTTCACTTGGATCAAGCCTAGGTGGACAAGTTGACTTGTCAACAATATCAAGCTTTGGAAGACTTATCTTCTACCATGGTGATGACCATTTTGCCACCTACAATTTCGACCAAGCCATATGGAAGGAGTGCCGCGTGTCGCCTCTCGTTCGTTCATAAAATTAGTAACCTCGTGGGTCCCTGGCGTAAAATTCCTCGGGTGGGCCCCACGTGACCAAATCCGTAAAAATAAATTTCCATTAGGTTAAGAGTTCCATACTCTTTAAATAATGCATTTTGAGAATTCAATTCTCAACAACGAACATTTTTCCTTTCCGACGTTCGGAACATTTCCCGTCGGAAAAACAATTCTTCCTTTCGTACTAATTTCCAAGTCTTGATTCCTTACGTACATTCTCTTATACATGTCATGGACTTACGGGGTGTAACACTAATGGTCCAAAATATTTCGTCTCTCGGAAAAATCCGTAATCGGTTAAAAATATTAAAAACGTAGAATTTCCTTCACGAGTTGAATCTTTTAGTGAAAGCTTACAATTTCATTCTTAACCTAATTAGGGTTTGTACAAACGTATGTACGTCCTCACGTACATACTCCAGAACTACGGGGTATAACATTCTCCCCTCGCCCGAAACATTAAGTCACGAATGTTCCTTCTCAAACGGATAACGATATAGGTCCTCGCGACTTAACGGTTGCAAAGCCACGCGTAGCCGCAATCTGACATGCGCGAATACTTAAATCCAAGTCCACGAGGAATTACCTCTATCATCACAAAAGCTCCCTTGAGTCTAAAAGATATTCCGCCGCACCTTTACTTCACAAAGTAATGATCACTCTTATTCTCTTATTCGCCGTACCTCGCCGAACACTCGAACACTTAAATAAACTTACCACGCCCCATTATTGCTTGGTTTCCAAAATCTAGGGTTACTATCTCGACTTGGTCATCATCAGGGACCACTCTGGATGGATCTCAGATACTCTTACGAACATATCAACATGAAAGGCCGGACGTCTTGCCTCCCGCGTCGGACGACAAAGCTAACATAGGAAACTGGCCTATCCTCGAAAGGATCTTAAGCGCTCTAAGTACCTCGGGCTAAGTTTCCTCTGTTTTCCAAATCTCGTCATGCCGCCAGGGGTGGTACCTTGAAAACCCACCGTCGGCTGAACTCCAGTGTCGATGTTGATTATCGCGTGACTTATGTTGACTTTGAGCTTCGATAACCTCTCGCGGATGAGGCTTAGCTATCCACGTCTGATGAATCAAGTATGTACCCATTATCTGAATCTTGCCAACGTCGAACCAATCGATCGACAACTACACTTAGCCCTCTGAGGCTTCATAAGGCGACATCAGAATACGAAATGGTAGTTATAAAACACTCCTCAGCGGGAGGCAACAATCCTCGCGATTACCCACGAAATCCAAACAACGGCAGGGTGAATGTGATCACGGATACTCGCTGAGTTCACAACCACACTGGTAAAACCCCAAAAGAAAGAGTCGTAACACAGGCTCATTTGCCGGTCATAAGTAAAGTAGGGACCCCAGTAGCCTTACAATCTTCCGATATATAACATCTCGCGTAACCCTCTGTAGAGTAGCGGTCTGGCCCGAAAGATAAGGTGGGCTGACCTCGTCGGTCGACTCTTGGTCGAGCATCCTGAGCTTCGTATCTTTGGTTAACTAAACTTGGGCCTAACCCCTCATGACCCCACCGGCGGGACCACCTCGAATTGACCCCATACATTCTGGCGGCGGGTTGACGCGTCGATCCTCAACCCGACACGCTATCGCGCGAACACTTGTTTCCGTCCGGAACAATCTCGCTAATCAAGTTCACGAAAACTGGTGGTGTTCTTAGCTCAACTACCTCTTTCATTTCATACCACTCGATTTATCACACAAACATATCTCACGTATACTATGCACTCAGATGAGGTCAAACATAAAAATAATCTTTTACTCAAGATGGCCTGCGCTGAGGTCTCTACGAAAAAAAAATCTAAGGCTCACAATTAACACAATGCTATCTGAACATAACACTTAATATATACTTATCTTATCACACACACAAATTTCTAGAGGGTTAAGGATATACATGTATCTATTGCTTCACTACCCTTTGTCGTTCTAATCAATCCTGCCCTGTTGGGCGCATAGCTAGTGAGGATGATGAACTAGCCACTGATCCCGAAGGCTAAGTCTACATCCGCGCTACCTCTGGTTGGACAATTTCTCACAAAATGGCCTGGCGTCATAAGCATAACAAAGTCGAAGAAATGCGACCTTTGTTATACCCCGTAGTTCGAGTATGTATGTGAGGGCGTGCGTATGAGAATCTGGCGAAATATTGGAAAGGAAGAAAGATGTGATTTTTCGACGGAAAAGTTTCCGGGTATTGTGAAGGAAAAAAGTTCGTTGATGGGAATTGGATTCCCAGATTTGGTATTCGGACTTCTTAGAATATTTGAGAATTATGGAATTTTATTTCCGGAATTGGTCACGTGGGCCTGGGTGAAATTCTGATTTTGTGGGGCCATTTGTTTTGAGATTTTGGCCATTAGGGATATTTTGGAAGATGAAATATTTTGGGCAGTAGGAGGCGACACGTGTCACCCCACAGGTGGCTCTTGGCCGATTTATGCTAGGCAGTGGCGAGGCAGTGGCCAGTCTTGCTAGATATTTTTGTGTGGACAAGTGGCTTGTGGGACCCACACACACTTGTCCCCAATCTCAACCACACACTTGCCTTCATCTTAGCCCTTGGTTGTCCTATATGTACACTACTAGTTGATGAAATCTCCCACACTTAACCATTTCAAGACTTGAGAAAACCCTCCCTCTCCCTTATGTTGCTCTCGACCATGGTGCCAATTCTTGAGTAAACTTTGTCCAACAATTCTTAAACTCTTAAGTGTTCTTCCCTAAGGTGTTAGGAAGATTGTGTACCAAAAGTTGGAAAAGATTTCACACCCCTAGCCTCTTTTTCATGCCTTGGCCGAAACTTGCTAAGATTGGAACCCTAGTGTTCTTCACTTTTTGGAGTTGGTTCTTGAAGAGAAGTTGGTTAGGAGCTTCTATGGGTTGCTTGTAGCGGATTGGAACGTAAAGATTTGGAGCTAAGACTTGCTTGGAGCGACTTTAAGAACTTGGATATTATTTTGGGCTATTTGAGGTAGTGGAACTTAAACCTCTTTGTGAATTGGTTATTATACATATATTATAAGTATATTATGGATTATATAATATATGGATTAAAGTTTGGAAGAGTTGGATCTTGTTAACTTGTTAAAAGAAAGGATTGGCGTTTGCCGTTAAAATGGTAAGCGTATCTTACTTGCTAAGAAGCTAATAACAAAGTAACTATAACTTATATTAAGAATGGAAATATAAGTTGGATGACTAATGAGTAAATTGGATAAGTAAAATGGACAAAGTTGGCCAGGACCAACTAATTTGTATTTACTTTGGGTGTATTTACATTTACATTAAGGAAGATTTTTCAATCGCGTTCCATTTGGGCGTGTAATCCCCTTTTTAATTATTGTATTGTTATGAAGGCGTGATAGTAAACCGCGTTACCGGTTGGGCGCGTAATCCCCTTCTTTTACTTACTGTATTGTTATGAAGGCGTGATAGTAAACGCGTTACGGTTGGGCGCGTAATCCTTGCTTTTAATTATTGTATTGTTATGGAGGCGTGATAGTAAACCGCGTTACCGTTTGGGCGTGTAATCCCATTCTTTATGTTGTTTAATTATTACGCCTTATATATATATATGGTATATATATTACGGTTATTCGGGCCTTGGAGAAAGATGGAAAAGTGAGTAAAGCGGGAAGTCTTCTTGAATTTTCAGAATTAAGAGGGCTTTTTATTGGTATAAGTCTTCAATGGTGAGTAAGGTTTGATAGAAGTACTATGACCATTTTAGGAGTGGAGTACTACGTGTGGCGTGATCTACTTGGCTTAAGGAGTAGCCGACGGGTTGAAGTACTTGGAGCGTTTTGCTATTTGTCGAAAATCGTCGCGAGGTATGTGAACCTCTTCCTATCTTTTCTAGCATGATTGTTGTGAACTATGTAGTGCGGTAGATGTACATGTGCTAAGTGATTTGGTTGGTTTAAAACATAGGGTGTTATAATAGCTTTATGGGAAGTTAGTTATAACGACGTTATGTAGGTAAAAGAATGGTTTATTGATTGTAGAAAGTTAAGAGACTTGATCTTAAAAGATAAGAGACTTGACTATAAACGACTTGATTTTGAAAGTTAAGAGACTTGATCTTGAAAGATAAGAGACTTGACTTATAACGACTTGTTTTGGAAAAGAAGTAACTTGATTTTAAGTATAGGTTACTTGTTTTGAAAAGAGTAAGTTATTTGGGTTCTAAAAGAATACTTGTTGTTGTCTTAAAAGATAAGAGACTTAACTTATAAATGACGTTTTATGAAATGTTAAGGACTATGAATTTTGTTAAAAAGTTGTGAAACCTCATTCGTGAGTAATGAGTACTTGGATTTTACAAGAATAATGTTTTACTGATTTCGGAAATGAGAATAAGTATCGAACAAACCATTGCAGCGTTAATAAAGGAAATGTATTGACTAATTGTTATTAAAACCAGTAGAAACCTCCATCTGCATAGAAGCTAAGATAAGACAAGATTGTATTACATTTCCTAGATCATGTTCTTTGTAACAAGATTGTTATAAACAAGAATAATCGGCTCACACATAAGACTTATGTTACTCAATTGTTTTAAAAGAGATTAAGACTATGAGTTATGAAACCTTTCTAAAATAAGAGACTTGAGCATTTGAAATTAGGCAAACTTGAACGTTTGGAAAATAATGTTGTTACTTGATTTTTAAAAAGAAAGTGTTAGTTTACTTAAAAATGTTAGTCACTCTATGTTAATATTACGGTATCGGGTGACCTTTGTAAAAGAATTGGATCTTTTAAAAGAATTTAACGTATGTAGTACTTTGGGGTTAAAACCGGACTTTGACATAAAATGAAAGTACCTTGAGTTGTATGTTGAACTTGCCTATGCTTGTGGTGATAGCCTTTGTTGTGCAAGTGTTGTATTTACGTGCTCTGGCGTCTCGATGGAGGGCGGCTGATCATTATGTATGATTCTTTATCGAGTCCCGTAGGATGGGCGAGACACGTATTCCACCTATCGAGTCCCAGAGATGGGCGAGACACGTATTCCACTATCGAGTCCCGTGAGATGGGCGAGACACGTATTCCACTGCTCGAGTCCCGTGAGATGGTAGAGACACGTATTCCACGATTCTTTATCGAGTCCCATGGGATGGGCGAGACACGTATTCCACATGATTTATACCTAGGCTGCGGCGGTGAAGAAGGAGTTCCACGGGCGTGAGGATAACTTTGAGCGTGAGTCACGACTTGACATGTTGCTTTTATGTTGTGAGCGTAGTTTGTTATCATATCGTCTCTGTTTTATATAGGTTATGATTTCATTTCTGATATTTTAAGTTTCACATACTTGGTACTGTTATCTTGACCTCGCCCGAAGCTGCGTTCATGCCGCGGTAAGTGCGTCGGTTGTGGATCCTCGCTCGTAGGATCACGATTCGGCGTGTTAGGAAGCCCGTTTCTTGGAGGCTTATCTTTTGGTATGTCACCACAGTGCGAAGGTTCTTGTACATTCGGGGTATGGCGGGCCACTGTCCGTCATAGTTGTTATCACTTCTTAGAAGTGCAGTAATGCTTTGTTGTGGGCAGAGTTTGTAAAAAGGATAACTGTTCGGGTATTTATGTATATATACTGAAGGCAACTATTTTGGTTGGCATGTTTATTTATCATGTCTCTTGATTCATGTTCATGTTTTTATTTCCGCTGATTTTCTCTGATGTTGTATCACTAGAGTGCCCGGGGTAAGGCACGATCCACGGGCGGGTTGGTCGTGTGAGACCTCCACAATGACACTTACCACAGCAGCCACAGGGTGGGGTGGCCTCTCTGCAGCTAACACCCTTCCTCTCAGAACTCTGAATCAGGTGTTTGGAACTACGTATAGTTGTGAATCGAAGCCACGGAGCTCGACCAACTCGGCGTACCGAGCGTCACGAACCACATGGAGGACCACTGCGCTGGCGGAAGTGCGTATCGATCTCTTCTTGAGGCGATTTGCCTCGAAAGTTACCAAAGGACCTGCCGTCGGCCTCTTACTGGCGATCTTGGTTAACGCGTCGATCTCTACGTTCCTCTGTGTGCTTTGCGCGTGAGCACATCTGCGGGCAATATCCATGGCGAAGGGCTACTCTTGTACAACCGCTTTACTAGATAATCGTCTAGACCAGTGATATATCGGTGCACTCTATATTCTCACGATTGCTAAAATCCTAGCTAATGTGAGTCCGTTCCTTTGTAATCTATATTCTCTCTGTTCGGTCGTGGGGCGAAGGCTCATATATCATGGCGCGGTGAGCTAGCTGCCTTTGTGCTAAACTCTGTGAAATTTGGCGATGTCGCAGAACTCCCGAATGAAGCACCACGCAGGTGATGATTGGAGTGCGTGCCCTCGTAACCCTCGTGCTCTGCCGCATGACTCCTCGGTGCCTTGCCTTTACGGGCCGGGTTGCCTTGCGCGGAGGCATAAGCGTAAGGGAAAGAAATCGTTAGAGGGGTCGACATAACACAACTCTAAGGCACGATCTAGAGTGAGAAGAATGGAAACCAATCCTAAATATCCTATAGCCTCACGATTATTGGTGTGGTGCCTGCAGATAATCAATCTCTACTAGATACGGTCTGTAGACACTTTCAGAGGATAACCTGGCTCTGATACCACTTTTGTCACGACCCGAGCCGGGCCATGGTGGTGCCTTACAGGGCACCCAGTAGACATCATCAGTAATCGTGAATATAAAAACACAACATGAAACAATGTAAAAGAGACACGGTTTATCGAGGAAAAGTTACCTTTCGGCGTATATATATAAACCCAAAGTGAGCAGTTACATCCCAACTTTACAGCGGAACTACAGACCTCTAGGAAGTAAAACAACTATGGCGGGACGGGGCCTCGCCATACCACGAATGAACATTAATACCTCTGACATCGGGGACTATGCAAAGAGAAGCCTCGAGAAGCGGGCTTCCCAAAATCTTGCTGTGATCCTATGGCGAGGATCGGCGGCGGTGTACCTCACTGCGGCATGAGCGCGGCCAGAAGGAAGTCGATCTGGCATGTACCAAGTATGTGGCCCGAAAATCGTAAATGAAATCATAATAGTCTATATAAAACAAAGACATATATCATAAACAATTTCGATACCTGATATGCGATCATGTAAAGTCGGGGACTCGCGCCTCAAAGTCACTCGAACATCACTATGGGTCTCGCGCCCATAACATCAATCATGCGTGGAATACCTTCCTCACCGGCGATCTATGATATAAAGCACCAGGAATACATGAACACGGGTCCGCTGTGTCATAATAAAACCGTGCGGGGTAAATGCGAAGGCATAGCCAGGCTACTAAGACCAGCGGTACCAACAATGCCATAAAGCGTATCACGAGGTCTTTCTAGACCGCGCCACATGATTGAAGGCGGCTTTCGCCCTCGATATCAATGTGCGCGTCTAATCTGGAGCATACCATTGCTCGCGCCAGGCCATCATAGGCCGGCGAGGTATTCCTCGCGTCGGGGTAGCTAGCCAGCGGTACCTCGCAGACTCCGCGATCGCATAGTCACATAAACGCGTAATCACGCGACCGCGCATAAGGCACTCCTCGCGTCGGGATAATACACGGAATGATCAATCACGGAGCATACGGCTGCTCGCGTAGTCACCTGACAGGACGCGTATAGACTCGCGTCAAGGTGTGACCCTCGGTATAACAAGTCGAGGGTATGTGATATAATAACGATACAACGGGCTTAACGTTTAACAACGTAAGCCTGACAAGAATAACCCCTTACACAACATCACAAGATACTAACACCGTAGCATCCTAACATATTTACTTGCAAATCAACAAGAAAGTATTACAAGGCTATCACAAACCAACACAATCAAGTTATTCACACAAGGTACTTTCTACTTTATGTTAACAAGTTCGAGGTTTTATCCCCAAAGTACTTCATACATTAACTCTTTAAAAGATCTGTTTCTTTCACAAAAGTCACCTGATACGTAGTATAAAAATAGAGTGACTATCTTTTTAAGTAAACCAAAACACTTCCTAAGTAACAACATTATTTTCCAAGCGTTCAAGTTTGCCTAATTTCAAATGCTCGAAGCTTCTCATTTTGAAAGGTTTAGTAGGTCATAGTTTTAATCACTTAATAATATAATTCTCCTTTTAAAACAATTTGAGAAACATATGCCTTATGTGTGAGTAGATTATTCTTGTTTATAACAATCTTGTTAAAGCAGCCATGATCTAGGAAATGTAATATCATTTTGTCTCATCTTAGCTTCTATGCGGATGGAGGTTTCTCTTTGGTTTAATAATACTTAATTAGTTGATACATTTCCCTTTATTAAGCGACTGCGATGGTTTGTTCGATACTTATTCTCATTTCCGAAATCAATACAAGGCGTTTATAAACAATTAAGCAAACCGTTCCTTTTATCTCTCTTAAGTCGTTATACCTAACTTCCCATAAGGCTAGTATAACTCTTAATCTTTTAAAACCAAGTATTACTCTTCTTTAGCGGTTCTTAATTCTTTTGAAATACTTAAGATTCTTTATTATTAGACTCAGTCGAAGACATCGCGTGATAAAACCACGTTCGTTAACACACGTCGTCTACCGTACTATATATATTCTTTTAAAAATATCATGCTCGAGAGGATAGGAAGAATCACATACCTCGCGGCGATTATCGACTAATAGCAAAATGCTCCACCGTATAACGGCTAGCCTTGTCCACCTTTCAAGTAGAACATGCTACTCGCAGAACATTCAACCTATAAAGGTCATATACGTCTATCAATGTCTAGACTACACTGAAGAATATTCTAAGTAGAGGGTTCTCTATTCTACGGACAATCGGGCGATTTCCCTGCAGTCATACTACCAAGTCTCTTGTAAATGCAGGTCTATGTAAATGCTGATTCAAATCTTCTTATTTTATACCGCCTACTTTGTGATTACGGTTCAATTCTATTCTTTAATATCATACATATCTTATACTCAAATCTTAACTATTCTTATAGGTAATCTTGATTACAATAGAAGGACAAAAGTGTTTACCTCGACAAGCCCAAAATTATCCAAGTTAAATGTCGATCTGAGCGAGGTTTAGCTCACAATTGCACGCTCAGATAGCTCAAGACCATAGAATTTTCTAAACAACTTCTACTCAACTACTAAAAGGGATTTGGGGCTAGGGTATTTTGGAATAGTAACTACTAGAAGGCAACTTTCTACAAAGGGGAGAGGGTTCTCGTAGAAGCCACTAGGAAGGGGAGAGGGCTTGGGCGAGAAACACTACAAGGGAGAGGAGTTTTGAGACTTAGGGAATGAGGAGTGGATGAAGAAGTCTTCGCTCGAGGGGTATTTATAGAACACTCGAGGCTAAGATCAAAACAAATGGAAGGTGGAGATTATGATCCAAGTGAAAGATGAGGTCTTCCAACCAAGTGTCTCCACAACATTTGGACATATGTCCACCACAAAATTGGAACACGTGCCCACCGCAACAATGAGCCATGTGGACTCACTAACTCTCCAAAAAAGCGTCCTTCTACTACTCCCACTCGCACAAATCAACTTGCAAGACTTGACCAATTTGACTTGCCCACTAGGCCACATTTTCGTCGACCTAAGCCAACTAAGGGTGACACATTTCGCCTCACAATGGTCCAAAATATTTGTCTCTCGGAAAAATCCGTGTCGGTTAAAAATATTAAAAGCGTAGAATTTCCTTGAGTTGAATCTTTTAGTCAGCTTACAATTTCATTCTTAACCTAATTAGGGTTTGTACAAGCGTCGTCGTCTCGCGTACATACTCGGAACTACGAGGGTATAACAAAACTGATTATACTAGGAGATACTGCTTCTAAGTTGGTGAAAAAGCGTCCAAAATATTACGCAACTTTTTTCTTTTTCAACTTGAATCTTATTTCCTTTAAATGCGTTCTCATCTCATCCTCTTGGAATTACGGGGTGTAACATCCTACTTAGAAGAATTTCCACGAAAAACTAGAAGTTAATAGTCATGTTTTGACTATTATAGGTTGACACTCAGCGCGCGACATATCCGACTTGGCAAGTGGGTTTGGCAGGAGGTATGTGATTCTTCCTATCCGCTTTGAGCATGGTATTTTCCAAATATATATAAAAATGCGATAGGCGTCGTGTGATAAACTAAACTTGGTTTTACTTTGATATCTTTTGGACTTGAGTTCTAAATAATAAGAATCTTGAATATTTCAAAAGAAGTTGTGAATCATTTTTGGAAGAAATGTACCACTTGATTTTTACAAAAAGCTTAAGGGTTATACTAGCTTTATGGGAAGTTAGGTATAACGACTTAAGAAAGATAAGAAAACGGTTTTTATTATTTGTTTATCAATGCTTGAAATATTGTCTAAAGGTATGGTAAATTGGTTTGATAGTCTTGTTATGATACTACGTGTGTTGGTATCTTGTGACGCTTATGTAAGGAGGTTATTCTTGTTATGCTTATATTGATCAACGTTAAGTCATTGTGTTCGATTCTTGTGATGTTTGTGTAAAGAGGTTATTCTATTTGTGCTTATGTTGTTTAACGATAAGCCATTGTGTTAAGTATTGTACCACTCACCTCTTGACACATTATCACAGGGGTTAAGCGCCCGTCGAGAATGCCTCATGCGGGTCGAGGGGACCTATGCGAACTCTGGGAGTTCGAGGTTAGTGTGCGAGGATACCATGCGATCTATGTGGCCATGCGGACGCGAGTCGGGGCGATGCGGAGTAGCTACCCTCGATGCGAGAATACCTCATGCGAACTAGGTGGCTTTATCGCGGTGCGGAGTCGAGATTAGGCATGCATAATGATACTATGGCGATTGGCCTTGCTTCGATCATTCGCGGCCTAGAAAATACCTGTTACAGTATACCTATTATTGCTCTTGTTTGTGATGTGGCACTATGTGCAGTTAACTCGGTTATTTTCATACATAATTGTAAATTGGTTTTAAAGTGTCATGGTTTTATATATGTATATATATCTGTACTTCTGATTTCACATACTTAGTACTGTTATCTTGACCTCGCTTGAAGTGCGTTCATGCCACAGGTAAAGGGAAGCAGGTGGTAGATCCTCAGTCTTAGGATCTTTACTCTGGTGTCAGGAGCTCCATTTCTCCGGAGGCTCGACTTTTGGTATAGTTCTCCCACAGTGTCGTAGATGTTTTGTACATTCGAGGTATGGCGGGGCCACTGTCGTCATAGTATTAACTTCCTTAAGTGCAGTAGTCTGTCGTATTTTGGGATTGTAACTGTTCACTATTGGGTAATTGTATATATATATGCCGAAAGGCAACTTTTCTTTGGATAGTATCACGACCGAATCGGGCCGTGGTAGTGCCTACCGGGCACCCTAGTGACCTGACATCGAGAAAATCAGCGGAAAATAAAACATAAGCCATGAAACGAGAGATATAAATAAATAAGCGAGCCAACCAAAGCATTGCCTTGGTATATACATAAAACGAGCAGTTTAATCCTTTTACAACCACACTTGCATTACTACATACCTCTAAGATTTACAACAACTATGGCGGGACGGGACCCGCCGTACCACGAATGTACAGAACCTGACTCGGGGAACACATACCAAAAGATAAGCCTCGGAGAAGCGGAGCTTCTGTCTGAGAAGTGATCCTAGGCGAGGATCCACGGCGATGTACCTCTACTGCGGCATGAGCGGCCCGAGAGTCGATCTACAACGGTACCAAGTATGTGAAAGCGTAAAAATCGTAAATGAAATCATACTAGTCTATATAAGCGGGAGACATGTATGATAACCAAACTCTGATTCCTGATATAAAAGCAGTCATGTCGATCGGGGACTCGCGCCTCAGTCATCACTCAAATATAACTATGGGTCTCGCGCCCGGCATCAATCTGTTAGCATCGTGGCGCGTGCCCGGAATTACGCATCGGTGTAGACATGCCCGTGATGCAACAATAATAACAATTCCCCATGGCGCGTGCCCGGTCTGCGCCGGTGTAGACACGTCCAGTGACATTATCAGCAATAATCTTGGGTGATTAACCCGCCGTATGGCCTGCGCCCCGGAGTGCGCCGGTGTAGGCGTATGTCCATGTAACCACAATAACAATATATATCGGTGTCAACCACGCGCCCGCGTGCCGGAGTCTGCGCCGGTGTAGCGTGTCCGTGTGACATCAACAACATTATACCGCTGACGGGCTATCACAAACAAGCTCGAGCAAATTACCATACTTCTAGACTTTTATAAAAAGATCCACTCCTCCCGAAGTCACACGATATCAACACTTGCACAACAAAGGCTATCCACAACAAGCGTGGCGAGTTACCTGACAACCGGCATAGGCAAGTTACACACAACTCGAGGTACTTCCGTTTCGTATCAAAGTGCGGGTTTTAACCTAAAGTACTCGTCGTTAAATTCCCTTTTAAGAGATCCGTTCCTTTCGTAAAGGTCACCCGATACAGTAGTATAAAAATAGAGTGACTCATTTAGGTAAACCAAAATACTTCCCTTTTGTAAAATCAAGTAACAACATTATTTTCCAAGCGTTCAAGTTTGCCTAATTTCAAATGCTCAAGTTTCTCATTTTAGAAAGGTTTCATAACTCATAGTCTTAATCTCTTTTAAAACAATTGAGTAACATATGTCTTGTCGTGGTAGTTTATTCTTGTTTACAACAATCTTATTCTGTGACCATGATCTAGGAGATGTAATAAAATTTTGTCTTATCTTAGCTTATGCGGATGGAGGTTTCTCTTGGTTTTAATAACAATTAGTTAATTGTCGATACACCTTCCTTTATTAAGCGGCTAACGTGGTTTGCTAGACAACATTCTCGTTTCGAAATCGGTAAAACATTATTCTTTTTAAAACCAAGTACTCATTACTCATGAATGAGGTTTCACAACACATTTAACAAAATGTTAATAACCAAGTAAAACAAGTTAAGTCTCTTATCTTTCAAGATCAAGTCTCTTAACCTACAATCAACAAACCAATCTTTTACCTACGTAGAGTCGTTATAACTAACTTCCCGTAAAGCTATTATAACACCACATGTTTTAAACCAACCAACTCGTTTAACACGTATGCGTCTGCCGTACTACATAGTTTACAAAGCATCGTGCTAGAAGGATAGGAAGAGGTTCGCATACCTCGCGCGAGTATCGACGATAAGCAAGCGCTCGCGATCTGTAACACGGCTGGCGTTTCCACTCTTGAAGTAGAATCGCTACTCGCGATCTTCCACCTATAAGGCCCGGCGTCTATTAACTTCTAACGCGTGGTTCCGTATTCTCTGAGAAAATTGGCGGCCTCCATGACGGCGTAAATCTCCTCTATTGGCGGCTACGAAGCCAACCGGGGTTTATCGTCTAACGGGCGTATACAATTCTACAACAGCAATGCTACACAAGTCTCATGTCTGATCTATGTAATTCTGATTCGATTCTTTCTTTAAATTGGGCTTAAGTCAAAGACATTGCATGGCTACGTTCGATTCTATATATAGTATATTTCAACTATATAATCCTACAACATGTAATCTCGATTACAATAAGGGGACAAGAATATTTACCTCGACAAAGCCCAAAATTATCAAGTTATAATGTCGATCACGAGCAGGTTTAGCTCGACTCAGTGCGCTCAAACCACTCCAAACAACCGCTTAGAAGTTCTAACCAACCTACTCAAATACTTGACCAAGTATGAAGATTTCCTTAGGGTTTCGGTTTGAGACTAAGAGGACAAAGGTAGTATTTCCGGGCTCTACGTATAGAGGTAACTTTGGAATACTACAAGGTATACGGCTAAGGTATTTTGGGCATTATAACAATACTTGGAGAATACTTCCTACCAAGGGGGTGTATTATCTGAAACAACTAGGCTAGGGGTACCCGGCGCTCTTAGGAGGAGGGGACCTCTCGGCCAAGGCCACGAAAAGGGGAGGAAGCTCTCGGCTGAAGCATGAAGGGAGGAGAGGTTTCAAGACTTGGAAGTTTTGGATGAATGAAGTATTCAAGCTTAGGGGGTATTTATAGGAAAGCCAAAGCCAACGATGGCGAGATCAAGCCATGTGCAAGGCAAGTGTAAGGCCTTGATCAAGCGAGTGCACACAACCTACTCCCAAACATGGCGCAAAGCAAGCCTGCAAAACAAGGCCAAAATAAAGGGACGATCGGCGAGCCAACCAACCCTTGCCAGCCCCTCTAAGCGAATCGATGAGGGTGACAAGTGTCGCCTCCGTTAACCAAAAATGTTTCGTCTCTCGGAGAAATCCGAAAAATATAAATGACATAGCGGAATTTTCCTCGTAAGTGTGGAAGCGTTTAGTCGGCGACTCCTTTCGGCACTTGTGCCCAAATTTCGAACGAAGCCAAACTTTAAGTCTCAAATGTTAAATGCGTGCGTCTCGCGTACATACTGCGGAAATCTGGTATAACATTCTCCCCTCGCCCGAAACATTCGTCGAATGTTCCTTCTCAAACGGATATCGATGAAGTTCCTCTAACAAGTTGCAGCGCCCGCGGCAGCCGCGAAAATAACACACGTTCACTTCGCTTCCTTACTCGTGTCTTTTGTCACTTTGCGCGAGGTTCTAGTGTCGCTCGGGCGTGCCATACTTGATCATTGCTTGATTCTCAAAGCGTAGATCCTACCTCGAACTTGGTCATCTTACTAACCTCGATCTTCTTTAAGGCCATTCTCGGCCTTGCGAACGCTACGGTGAACGTATCCACGAACTCATCGATGGTCAACTAAAGCGGGGCCTAGCACCCTCGTGACCTACCACTGGCGGGACCACTCCGGCCCGACCACCCGGGCTGCGGGTCGACGCGGCGGCAATCGACCGACCCGACAATCGGCGCGATACTTGCTCGCAGAGCGGAACAATCTTACCAAATCAAGTCATGAAAGCTACCACTTCCGTCTCGCGCTACCCGTGGACTTATCACGCAAATAATTCCCGCGTGCTACTTACTGCGATAAAGTCGACCGTGAAATAAATCTTTTACTCAAGGCGACGCTTACCTCTGGGTCTCGATCGTGACATAGTCTAAGGTTCGCACTTACCATGCCCCATACTTACCGCCTACAATAACGGTGTCTAAATCACATTTTAGCACAAAGCTATCGAACATAACACTAAACACATCGGCGTACAAAACTACAGAGGTTAAGGATATACTGTCTCTCTGGCTTTCTAATCACGATCACGCCTGCGGTGCCGCGGTAGTGAAGGTGATGAAGCCGCGATCTGAAGGTGAGTCGTAACATCAGTGCTACCCAGTGGACGATTCCTCGCAAAATGGCGGTGGCGCAAAATAACAAGCTCCTGGCACCGCGACACTCCCGAAATGCGGTCTACCATCGACCACAGAGGTAGGGGTGACGCGTCAGCAACACCGCCTTCGCGAAACAGAACCCTTGGAGCCACGACACGCTCCGAATACTCTGGATGCTCACGAAGGTTGTGGAGGACCACTCTGCCTTGGTGGAGGTACAAAACTAGTATCTTTCTTGAGGCGGTCCGCCTCGAAAGTCGCAAAGGACCTGTTGTTACGGCCTCTTACTGGCGATCTTGGTCGTTCCGTCGACCTCTCGTGCCTCGCGTCGGTCGTGAGCTGCGTGCGGGCAATGTCCGTGCGGTGAAGAGCTACGCTCGAACAAGCCTCTGTCAGTAATCATCTAGCGGTGGCGTGGCGGTGCACTCTATCCTCCATGGTTGCCACTAAAGCGGGGACATCACAAGGCAGCGAGTCAAACTCACGTTGTACTCCCGAGCCGTGCGCCGCTACGTCTCGGCATCGCCGTCGCCGGCGTGCCCTCGCCGTGCGGAGGCAAGAAGTGAGTGAGAATGCCTGCGAGAACTTCGTCCCATCTTGCTGAGCGCGCATGCTCTCCGGGACAACTCCGCGAATCAAACGATCATTTGCGGTATCACGCGGCCGATCGAACCTAAGACCACCGACTCGGTCTCGAAGCCTTGATCACTCTCGCGGCCAGTAGCTGCCGGATGAACTCCTGCGGATCATCCTCGGGCCTCGACCCGTAAAACTCTGGCGGGCTCTGACTCGAGAAAGTCACGTAGCCTCGAACTATACGCTCGGGGTGAACGGCTGGTGCTCTTTGGGCCCAGGCTAGCTGCGTCCGGCTATCCTCATATCGGCCCACGACCACGGCGGCAAGCGAACCATCTCGCGTACCCCGTCTCATCTGCTCCGGTGTGGGGCTGGAGGCTCAGTCTTGTGGTCTCGGCGACCTGCTGCGGTTCTAAACTCTCTTTGAAATTTGTGGCGTCATGAAACTCGCCGTCTGAAGCCAACCTCGAGTCTTGTCAGGGCTGCGCCCTCGTACTCCTCTGTATCTCACTAGCGACTCCTCGGCTGCCTTGCCCTTACAGGCTCTGCGGTTGCACTTGCGGAGGCATAGCGGTAAAAGCGAGATCGTCGGAGGGTCCGACTTACAACACGGCTCTAAGGCACGATCTCGGAATGAGAAGAATGGAAACCGATCCTAAATGTCCTGCGACCTCACGATTATAGATGTGGTGCACGACACGTGATAATCAAGACTCTCTTGGACCGCGATGCATAGACACTTTCAGAGGATTAAGCGCTCACGATACCACTTTTGTCACGACCGAATCGGGCGTGTGGTAGTGCCTACCGGGCACCTGGTGACCTGACATCGAGAGAAAATCGCGGAAAATAAAACATAAGCCATGAAACGAGAGATATAAATAAATAGCGAGGCCAACCAAAGCAGTTGCCTTGGTATATCATAAAACCGAGCAGTTTAATCCTTTTACAACCCGCCCGCAGCGATTACTACGGACCTCTAAGATTTACAACAACTATGGCCAGACGGGGCCCGCCGTACCACGAATGTACAGAACCTCTGACTCGGGAACACATGCAAAAGATAAGCCTCGGAAAGCGGAGCTTCCAATCTGTTGAGCGTGATCCTAGGCGAGGATCCACGGCGATGTACCTCTACTGCGGCATGAGCATCCCGAAGGAAGTCGATCTGCAATTACAGTATGTGAAGCGTAAAAATCACGTAAATGAAATCATACTAGTCTATATAAAGCGGGAGACATGTATGATAACCAAACTCTGATTCCTGATATAAAAGCGATCATGTCGATCGAGGACTCGCGCCTCAGTCATCACTCGGAAATATAACTATGGGTCTCGCGCCCAGCATCAATCTGTTCGCGTCGTAGCGCGTACCGGAGTGCGCCGGTGTAGACATGCCCGTGATGCAACAATAATAACAATGCCCGTGGCGTACCGGAAGTGCGCCGGTGTAGAGCCGTCCAGTGACATTATCAACAATATCTTGGGTGATTAACCGCGCGTAGCCCGCGCCGAATTCCGCATCGGTGTAGGCGTGTCCATGTAACCCACAATAACAATATATATCGGTAATCAACCACGCCACGGCCGCGTGCCGGAGTGCATCGGTGTAGACGTGTCCGTATGACATCAACAACGTTATACCGCGCGACGGGCTATCGCAAACAAGCTCGAGCAAATTACCATACTTCAGACTTTTATAAAAAGATCCACTCCTCCCGAAGTCACACGATATCAACACTTGCACAACAAGGCTATCGCGACAAGCATGGCGAGTTACCTGACAACGGCGCATAGGCAAGTTACACCTGACTCAAGTACTTCCGTTTCGTATCAAAGTGCAGGTTTTAACCTAAAGTACTACGTCGTTAAATTCCCTTTTAAGAGATCCATTCCTTTCATAAAGGTCACGATACGTAGTATAAAAATAGAGTGACTCGCGTTTAGGTAAACCAAAATACTTCCCTTTTGTAAAATCAAGTAACATTATTTTCCAAGCGTTCAAGTTTGCCTAATTTCAAATGCTCGAGTTTCTCATTTTAGAAAGGTTTCATAACTCGTAGTCTTAATCTCTTTTAAAACAATTGAGTAACATATGTCTTGTCGTGAGTTTATTCTTGTTTACAACAATCTTATTCTGACCGTGATCTAGGAGATGTAATAAAATTTTGTCTTATCTTAAGCTTATGCGGATGGAGGTTTTATTGGTTTTAATAACAATTAGTTAATTGTCAATACGCTTTATTAAGCTATTTGTGGTTTGCTCGACAACATTCTCATTTCGAAATCGGTAAAACATTATTCTTTTTAAAACCAAGTACTCATTACTCGCGAATGAGGTTTCACAACACGTTTAACAAAATGTTAATAACCAAGTAAAACAAGTTAAGTCTCTTATCTTTCAAGATCAAGTCTCTTAACCTACAATCAACAAACCAATCTTTTACCTCGTAGAGTCGTTATAACTAACTTCCCATAAAGCTATTATAACACCTATGTTTTAAACCAACCAACTCATTTAACACGTATGCGTCTGCGTACTACATAGTTTACAAAGCATCATGCTAGAAGGATAGGAAGAGGTTCACATACCTCGCGGCAGTATCGACGATAAGCAAAGCGCTCCGATCTTGTAACACGGCTGGCCGTTTCCACTCTTCAAGTAGAATCGCTACTCGCGATACTTTCGCTATAAGGCCCAAACGTCTATTAACCTAACGCGTGGTTCCATATTCTCTGAGAAAATTGGCGGCCTCCCAGCAGCGTAAATCTCCTCTCTGTGGTAGCTACCAAGCCAACGAGGGGTTTATCGTCTAACGGGCGTATACAATTCTCTGACACTGCAATGCTACCACAAGTCTCTTTATGTCTGATCCTATATAATTCTGATTCGATTCTTTTCTTTAAATTGGGCTTAAGTCAAAAGACATTGCATGGCTACGTTGATTCTATATATAGTATACTTCAACTATATAATCCTACAACATGTAATCTCGATTACAATAAGGGACAAGAATATTTACCTCGACAAGCCCAAAATTATCAAGTTATAATGTCGATCTGAGCAAGGTTTAGCTCGACTCGTGCGCTCCAACCACTCCAAACAACCGCCAGAAGTTCTAACCAACTTCTACTCAAATACTTGACCAACTATGAAGATTTCCTTAGGGTTTCGGTTTGAGACTAAGAGGACAAAGGTAGTATTTCAGGACTCTACGTATAGAGGTAACTTTGGAATACTACAAGGTATAAGGCTAAGGTATTTTGGGCATTATAACAATACTTGGAGAATACTTCCTACCAAGGGTGGTGTATTATCTGAAACAACTAGGCTAGGGGTACCCGGCCACACTAGGAGGAGGAGGGGACCTCTCGGCCAAGGCCACGAAAGGGGAGGAAGCTCTCGGCTAGAAATGACAAGAAGGAGGAGAGGGTTTGAGACTTGGAAGTTTTGGATGAATGAAGTCTTCAATCTTAGGGGGGTATTTATAGGAAAGCCAAAAGCCAACCAATGGCCAAGATCAAGCCATGTGCAAGGCAAGGGTAAGGCCTTGATCAAGCCAAGTGCACCCTAACCCTACTCCACCAAACATGGCGCAAAACAAGCCCAAAACAAGGCCAAAAATAAGGGACCAATCGGCGAGGCCAACCAACCCTTGACCAGCCCCTCTGCGAGTCGATGAGGGTGACAAGTGTCGCCTCCCGTTAACTCAAAATGTTTAGTCTCTCGGAAAAATCCATAAAAAATATAAATGACATGGCGGAATTTTCCTACGTAAGCTGTGGAAACGTTTCGTCGAAAAACGACTCCTTTCGGCACTTGTGCCCAAATTTCGAACCAAAGCCAAACTTTAAGTCTCAAATATTCGTACGTACGTCTCCACGTACATACTCTGGAAATACGGGGTATAACATAGACTATGCTTATTTCTATTGTTTCATGTCTTGGTTATATTCCGCGGGTTACTCTGATGTTTGGCTACTTGGGTGTCCGGGTAAGGCACCAGTCACGGGCCCAGGAATGGGTCGTGACAAGCGCCTGAACACTAGTCACAGCCCTCTTGGTGGCCTAAATCTAGTGATCCTCACTCTCTCTGTCCTCTATCACTGGCGCGTATGCTGCGTCACAGCAATATCCATACATGGTGAAGAGCCACTGACATCACGATAATCATATGATGGTCTAGCCCCATCACATATCGATAAATCCTATCTGCCATGTCATCTACAATGGTGTGCGCATACCTAGCCAATGAGTCAAACTCCAGGTGGTACTCTCTGATAGTCCTCCGTTACGCCTCGAGGTCGAGAATCTATCTCGCGGGCTCTCCTCGTCTCGGGAGGCGAAGTGATCCATGAAGGCCTCAGTGAACTCCTCCCGAGCAGTTGGAAGAGCATCCTCGCTCTCGACAACTCCGCGGCTCAAACAGTTCAACGCATGATATCGCGTAACGGTAAGAGGCTAGCATGGCGGACTCGACCTCAGAGTCACTAAGTACTGCATAGTCATTTATGGCGTCGAACAAACTCCACGAGGATCCTCGTGAGATCTCGAACCATAGAACTTCGGGTGGATGACAGCCCGGAAATCACAAATCAAGTAAGCCCATCGGCTCACAGGGTTGGATGCACGCTCACTCTGTCGTATTTGCCACCTGCTATCTTTGGTCGATAGCTGGATCTGCTCCCGTAATCTCTATACTCGACCCACGGTGGGGTGGAGGCTCGTCTGCGCGGTCTCGATGGCATTCTTCTTTGCCTCGAACTCATTGAGGTTGGCGGCGTCGTGGAACTTCGCCGCGAAACATCATCCGGTAAAGGCGGGCTGTGCCTGCGTGACCCTCCGCGTCTACTAGCGGCTCCTCGGTGCCTTACCATCTGGGCGTGGTTGCCTTGCGTGGAGGCATAAGCGGTACATAAAGGAAAATATCGGAGGAGTTCAACCAATAACCTGACTCTGTTGCGATCTTAGAGTGAAAGAATGAAAACCAATCCTAAATATCCTGCGACCTCACGATTATAGATGTGGTGCCTGACGCACGATAATCAGACTACTGAACGCGATGCGTAGACACTTTCAGAGGACTAAGCGCTCTGATACCACTTTTGTCACGGCCGACCGGGCGCATGGCAGTGCCCTCTGGGGCACCAGGTTAAATATCGTCGAGAGAATAGCGGCGGAACATACATAACACGTAAACGTATAAAGTAAACATCAGCTGGCAAGCGAAAGTGCCTCAATAAAATATACTTAATCAAAAGTATAGCGGTACAACTTTGTCTTCTGACCCAAACCACAAGCGTGACTACATACCTCTAGGAATAGGCGTGGCGGGACGGGGCCACGCCGTACCACGAATGTACATAATACCTATAGCATCAAGGAAAAACCGTGCAGCAAACAAGCCTCGGAGAATGGAGCTCGACACGGACCGGTGATCCTAGAGTGAGAATCCACCACTGCTTTACCACTGCGGCATGAGCGCGGCCCAGGAAGAATTCGATTACCTGATATGTACTAAGTATGCGGCTGGAAAATCTGAAAATACCTCGTAAGTCTAAAATAGCGGAGACATGTATAAAAATCGGTTCTGAGAACAATGTGCCTTACTATGATGAGAATATCAAGCATATACTAAAGCTGCATGAAAATATGAAGCTCGTGGTCAAAGCAAGGTCATCAGCCTGTAGTATCATTAAGCACTCCTACTCGCAGGACTATTTCACGCGTGGGTCGTGTGGACCAGCGTGAGGTATTCCTCGCAATTTGTACTCGCGCGTGGGACTATTTTACCGCATGAGCCTACGGACTCGCGTGAGGTATTCCTCGCGTCGTGGGTAGCAATTCCACGGAATATGCAAATACCACAACCGGGAATGACCGTAATAAATAATAATATATCACTAGCACAAATGGCTATCATACATAATACAAGCAAGTTAAGAAACCCGGCAACTTATTAATCTTGTTCATACACCTTCATTTTAGTTTACTTAAGGCACTAACATATCTTTATGAAATTAGAATTTAACCCAAGTACTATACTATGTGCTTCTACTCTTTTAAAACCTTAGACAATTAATGCCTTAAAAATCAAATTGCCTTTCACAACCTCAAATCATTTATTCGTACTCATTTTATGTTATACCCCGTATTTCCATAGTAATATGCGTGAGGCGTGCGTATAAAAATTTAAGCCTTAAGGTTGGCAAGGTTGAAATTTGTACACAATCACAAGAAAAGAATCGTTTTAAATGAAATGTTTTACTAAACTTACGAAGGAAAATTCCGCCTATGTCATTTATAATTTTGCAGATTTTTCAGAAATGAAACATTTTGGACCAGCGGGAGGGTGACATGTGTCACCTCGCATTGGGCGTGATTGTGGCGGTAATGGGCGAATTGGTGATCTTGGTTAGGTAGGATATTTTGTGATAGTTGGTGTGGTAGATGGATAAGGTACCGTGGTTGAATCCTACTTTACACTTGCATGGCACTTGGCCGTCTTGGCCGTTGGTTGGCCATTGGTTGGCTATAAATACTCCACAACTTGAAGACTTTCTTCATCAAAATCATTTTCCAAGTCTTGAAATCCCTCCCCCTTTGTGAGTTGTATTCGTCCAAGCCCCCTTTTGAGAAGCCTTGGCGAGAGGTACTCCCACTCTAGTGGTGTGGCCAAGTACCCCCCTTGCCTTGTAGTTTTAGTATAATACACACCCTACAGGTAGAAATACTCTCAGTATTGTTATAATACCAAAATACCTTGGCCCAAATACCTTATAGTATTCGAGTTACACATACTAAAAGCAGGAAAATACTACTATACTTTCCTTTAGCCACTAAGCGAAACCACTATGGAAAAATCTCCATAATTGGTTGGAGTACTAAGTAGAAGTTGTGTAGAACTTCTAAGGGTTTCTTGGAGCAAATTGGGCGCATGAGTAGGAGCTAAACCTTGCTCGGGATCGACTTTAAACTTGGATAATTTTGGGGCTTAGGGTAAATAATCCTATCCTTCTATTGTAATTGGAGATTACATCTTGTAGTATTATTGAAAATGAATATAAGATTCATAGAAGAGAATTGAAGTGTAATAGAAGGATATTCTGAGATAAGACTTGAAGCTGAAATCACATCACGAGAATATTTAAGTAGAAGATTAAAGCGTACTTACATGGGGCCGTATTTCTGATGATCTTATAACCTTTATTGGTTGGTTTGTTATGTGAGTAGCATGTACTACTTGGAAGGTGGACAAGGCTAAGCGGGTTATAAGCCAGGAGGCGTTTTGCTAATAGTCGATAATCGTCGCGAGGTATGTGATTCTTCCTATACTCTTGAGCATGATATTTTAAAAGAATACATATATATAGTGCGGTGAGCGTGCGTGTGTTAAGCGAGCGTAATTATGCGGCAATGTCTTTTGACTTAAGCTGAATAATATATATATATATATATAGCGGTGAGCGTCGTGTGCTAAGCGAGCGTAGTTATGCAATGTCTTTTGACTTAAGCTGAATAATAAGAATTTTGAAGTATTTCAAAAGAATTAAGAAACCTTTTGAAAGAAGAGTAATGCTTGGTTTTAAAAGCTTAAGAGTTATACTAGCTTTATGGGAAGTTAGGTATAACGACTTAAGAAGATAAAAAGAATGGTTTATTAATTTTAGAAGTTAAGAGACTTGATCTTAAAAGATAAGAGACTTGACTTAATTATATTAATATGAATTTTGTGTGAAACCTCGTTCGTGAGTAATGAGTACTTGGTTTTAAAAGGAATAATGTTTCTTGATTTGGAAATCATAATGAGTATCGACAAAACCAACTGCAGCGTTAATAAAGAAATGATTTGACTAATTAAGTAATGATATTAAAACCGGTAGAAACCTCCATTTGCATAGAAGTTAAGATGAGACAAAATGATATTACATTTCTAGATCATGGTTAATAAGATTGATTATGAACAAGAATAACCTACTCACATATAAGACATATGTTTCTCAAATTATTTAAAGATAATTATACTCTTAAGTGATTAAGACTATGAACTCTGAAACCTTTCTAAAATAAGAGACTTAAGTACTTGAAATTAGGCAAACTTGAACTTAGGGAAAAGAATGTTGTTGAAAAGGAAAGTGTTTTGGTTTACCCAAAAAAATGTGAGTCACTCTATTTTTATACTACGGTGTCGGGTGACCTTTGTAAAAGAAATGGATTTTTAAAGGAATCTAACGTCGTAGTACTTTAGAGTTAAAACCGGACTTTGACATAAAATGAAAGTACCTTGAGTTGTGTATAACTTGCCTATGCTTGTTGTTGTGTAACTACTTTATGCTTGTTGTTGTGTAACTTTCCTATGCTTATTGTGATGCTTTGTTGTGCAAGAATTGTGTTTCTATACTCTGGCGTCTCTCGATGGAGGCGGTTGACTTATTGAGAACTTACTTGGGCGTCTGGCGTGTGGAAGATTCCGCAGGTATGCTTCCATTATTATTATTACATGGGCATGTCTACAGATGATGGATTACGTGGACATGTGACCATTATAGTTATTTATGGCGAAGTATCGTGACTTACGGTTGTGATCGGTGCGTAGCTTTGTTTACTTGCCCCGTCGTCGACTCGTGGCGGTGGATCTGGTATAGGTTATTGCACTTGCCGCGTGTCGACCGCGGCGAAGTATCGTGACTTACGGTTGTGATTTGGTGCTTAGCCGATTCAACTTGCCCCGTCATTCGTGGCGCGAGGAGGAGGCTGGTGGAGGCTAGTGCACTTGCCCGCGTGTCGGCCGTGAGTCGGTGTTTGGATGGAGCCGTGACTTACGGTTGTGATCTGGTGTGTAGCGATTCACTTGCCCCGTCGGCTCGTGGCGCGAGGAGAGGCTGGTGGAGGCTATTGCGCTTACCGCGTGTCGACCGTGATATGGTTATGCGATATTATTGATGCGGTCGGATCGGGTAGTTATACTTGCCGTCACGGTTTTATGACACAGTGGGACACGGTGTTCATGTATACTCCTTGGTGTTGTTATATCATAGGCTGGCGGTGAGGAAGGAATTCCACGAACGCAGTGATGATTTGGAAGGCGTGAGTCCACGATTTGATATATTTGTTTATATGTTGTGTCTTGTAGTTTGGTTATCATACATGTCTCTGCTTTATATAGACTATTATGATTTTATTTCTGATATTTTGATTTCACATACTTAGTACTGTTATGCGACCTCCTTGAAGCTGCGTTCATCTGCGCGGTAAGTGCGTCGGTTATCGATCCACATAGGATCACGTTTGACGTATTAGGAAGCTCAGTTCCTTGGAGGCTTATCTTTTGGTATGTTACCACAGTGCAGCAGGTTCTTGTACATTGGGGTATGGCGGGGCCTGTCCGTCATAGTTATTGTAAAAATCTTAGAAGTGCCTTAACTTTGTTGTGGCGGGGTTGTAAGGATTATGCTTATTCAAAGGTCGATATATATATATATGTTGAAAAGGCCGTTTTGGTTGTCCTATTTTCTTTATCTTGATCCATATCTATTTGTATGTTTAAGTTTTTATTTTGGTTTTCTCGATGTTGTATCACTAGGGTGCGAGGTAAGACACGATCACGGGCAGGTTGAGTCGTGACAAAAGTGGTATCAGGCGATTAGTCCTCGGAAAGTGTCTGAGCCAGTGTCTAGTAGAGTCTTGATTATCGGTGTGTTGTGCACCACGTCTATAATCGAGATTTGCGAGACATTTAGGATTAGTTTCCGCCTTACCATTACGAGATCGTGCCTTAGAAGTTGTGTTGTAAGTTGGACCCCTCAGCGTATCTCGTTTTACGATTATGCCTCGCGAAAGCAACTGGGCCCGAAGGGCAAAGCGTGAGAGGAGGCTGCGAGTAAAGCGGCGGCGATCTCTCTGAGAGACCACGATGCACGAGCCTCGATCCAGCGATGCGGGCGAGAGGAGATGGGTTACAAAGAGATGGCGATTATTGGCGAGATAGTAGCAAAACGAGGATAAAATTTGAATCTGGCGACTCGTCACCGGTAGTACCATGGATTCACGAGGCGGATAGTTTGAGGCTGCGGGACTTTACGAGTTGCGGCGCCCGGTGTTTCTGGATCGAGGCACGAGGATGATCGCGGGAGTTCATCAAGCGATTCTGACGGATCGTAAGTGATCGAGGCATCGGAGACGAGTCGGTGGTCTGAGTTCGCGTCGGTGCGTGATCTGCGATCGGTGGTTTGGTCGTGGGAGGCGTCGGGAGAGAATGCACTTCGGTATATGGGGCGAGTTCTCGGGGCATTTCTTGCACATTTCTTGCCTCGCAAATGAGGAGGCTTGGTAAACATTTTTGGTATTGCGGCGAAGCAGGCGTGCGGTTCGGGAGTACAATGTGGAGTTCGACTCGTTGGCGATGCGTACCGCGTTAGTAGCTAGTATGGAGGATCGAGTGCGATATGTTCACGAGGATCGATGATTACCTAGCGAGAGTTGTTGGTGTAGCTCTTGGTAGGGCATGGACATTGCCGCATGCGAGCTTATGCGCTTGGATGTGAGTGGAAGATCGGCGGAATGGCCAGAGATCGGCGAAGAGGCGAGAACAAGGTCGCTGGTGACTTTCATGGCGGACGCCTCGGCCGAGCGATTATGCGCCTCGCCCGATGCAAGTGGTCCCCAGCGTCGTCGGGGCGTTTGGAATATTCGGGGAGCGGTCGGGGCACGGGTTTCAGATTTTGGGAGTAGAAGTGCTCGCGGATGAGGCCACCGTATCTCGGTGTGGCCAGTTGTGGTAAAGCCCGTAGAGAATGTCGTCTTGGTTTGGGAGATTGCTATACTTGCGGCCGGCGGGGCCATTTGTGAAGGATCCGACCAGGGTATGCGGTGGGATAACCTGAACTACTAGATCGATTCACGGGTTCTTCACCTTCCATAGCTAGGCGGGATGTTCATACTGGCGTGAGCCACGGTAGAGTCACGGTGGAAGTTCCCGATTTTAAGCGGTCCTTTGAACGCCTATTTTTGGTATATCCTTAACCTACAGAGTTTTGTATGTATTGATGTTATGATGATGTGTTTAGTGTTATGTTCGGATAGCTTTGTGCAAAAATGTGATTTAGAAACACCTTAGTGAAAGAGGGTAAGCACAGGGTGAGAAAATGATGAACCTTAGAATATTACGATTGAGACCTTAGATGTAAGGCCATCTTGAGTACAAGATTTTGCGGGTGATCTTTGTCGAGAATGTATAAGTATCGTGGAGTAATGGTGGGAAAATTCCTTGGGTGGTTTAAAATGGAAGTGGTAGCTTTCATGGCTGTATAAATAAGATTGTTAGGATCGGGAACAAGAGCTTGATCGTTAAGTGGGTCGGGTTGGGGCCATGTTGCGAGTCGACCGTGGCCCGATTGGGGTTGGGTCGGTCGAGGTGGTCGCGGTGGTAGGTTCACGAGGTGCTAGACCCGAGTTTAGATGACCATCGTATGAGTTAGTGGATATGTTCGACGAGCGGATCGTGAAGGCGGGAATGGCCTTAAGGAAGATTGAGGTTAGTAAGATGACCAAGTTTGGAGGTGGTGACTCCAAAGTTTTGGAAGCCCAGGCGATGGCGAAGTGTGATGCGTATACTAGAAGAGTTCAAGTGTTAGAGAAGGGCACGGCGAGTAAGGAAGGAAGATAATGTGTGTTATTTAGTGGCGGTGTGGCGTTGGCAACTTGTTAGAAGAACTTTATCGTTATCCGTCTTGAGAAGGAACATTCGGGACGAATGTTTCTAAGGAGGATAATGTTATACCCGTATTTCAGTATATGCGTGGCGGCGTCATATAAAAATTTAAGCCTTAAGGTTGGCAGGTTGAAATTTGTACACAATGCAGAAAAGAATCGTTTTTAATGA
The DNA here is from genome assembly GCA_029844215.1 of Przewalskia tangutica. Taxonomy (NCBI): domain Eukaryota; kingdom Viridiplantae; phylum Streptophyta; class Magnoliopsida; order Solanales; family Solanaceae; genus Przewalskia; species Przewalskia tangutica. The sequence goes on from CM056720.1 coordinate 46,483,594, forward strand.
AGCGTTTTACTAAACTTACGAAGGAAAATTCGGCTATGTCATTTATAATTTTGCGGATTTTTAGAGGCGAAACATTTTGGACCAGCGGGAGGGTGACGTGTGTCACCCTCGCATTGGAGCGTGATTGTGAAGCGGTAATGGGCCAGATTGGTGGTCTTGGTTAGGTAGGATATTTTGTGATAGTTGGTGTGGTAGATGGATAAGGTACACATGGTTGAATCCTCACCCTACACTTGCATGGCACTTGGCCATCTTGGCCGTTGGTTGGCCTATAAATACTCCCCAACTTGAAGACTTTCTTCGTCAAAATCATTTTCCAAGTCTTGAAATCCCTCCTTTGTGAGTTGTACTCGTCAAGCCCCACTTTTGAAGCCTTGGCCGAGAGAGTCTTGCCCCCTCTAGTGGTGTGGCGAAAGTACCCCACTTGCCTTGTAGTTTTAGTATAATACACACCCCTCTTGGTAGAAATACCCTCAGTATTGTTATAATACCAAAATACCTTGGCCCGAATACCTTATAGTATTCGAGTTACACCTATACTAAAAGCCGGAAAATACTACTATACTTTCCTTTAGCCACTAAACGAAACCACTATGGAAAAATCTCCATAATTGGTTGGAGTACTAAGTAGAAGTTGTGTAGAACTTCTAAGGGTTTCTTGGAGGCGAATTGGGCGCACGGAGTAGGAGCTAAACCTTGCTCGGGATCGACTTTAAACTTGGATAATTTTGGGGCTTCAGGGTAAATAATCCTATCCTTCTATTGTAATTGGAGATTACATCTTGTAGTATTATTGAAAATGAATATAAGATTCATAGAAGAGAATTGAGCGTAATAGAAGGATATTCAGATAAGACTTGAGCTGAAATCACATCACGAATATTTAAGTAGAAGATTAAGCGTACTTACATGGGGTAGTATTCTGATGATCTTATAACCTTTATTGGTTGGTATTACTGCGAGTAGCATGTACTACTTGGAAGGTGGACAAGGCTAGCGGGTTATAAGCGAGGCGTTTTGCTAATAGTCGATAATCGTCGCGAGGTATGTGATTCTTCTATACTCTTGAGCATGATATTTTAAAAGAATATATATATATATATATATATATATATATATAATCTGATGAGCGTCGTGTGTTAAGCGCGAAGCGTAATTATGCGGCAATGTCTTTTGACTTAAGCTGAATAATATATATATATATAGTGCGGTAGGCGTCGTGTGCTAAGCTGAGCGTAGTTATGCAGCAATGTCTTTTGACTTAAGCACGAATAATAAGAATTTTAAAGTATTTCAAAGAATTAAGAAACCTTTTTGAAAGAAGAGTAATGCTTGGTTTTAAAAGCTTAAGAGTTATACTAGCTTTATGGGAAGTTAGGTATAACGACTTAAGAAGATAAAAGAATGGTTTATTAATTTTAGAAGTTAAGAGACTTGATCTTAAAGATAAGAGACTTGACTTAATTATATTAATATGAATTTTGTGTAAAACCTCATTCGTGAGTAATGAGTACTTAGTTTTAAAAGGAATAATGTTTCTTGATTTGGAAATCGGAATGAGTATCGACAAAACCAACTGCGGCGTTAATAAAGGAAATGATTTGACTAATTAAGTAATGATATTAAAACCGGTAGAAACCTCCATCTGAATAGAAGCTACGATGAGACAAAATGATATTACATTTCTAGATCATGGCTGCTAATAAGATTGATTATGAACAAGAATAACCTACTCGCATATAAGGCATATGTTTCTCAAATTGTTTAAAGAGAATTATACTCTTAAGTGATTAAGACTATGAACTACAAAACCTTTCTAAAATAAGAGACTTAAGTACTTGAAATTAGGCAAACTTGAACTTAGGGAAAAAAATGTTGTTGAAAAGGAAAGTGTTTTGGTTTACCCAAAAAACATGTGAGTCACTCTATTTTTATACTACGGGTATCGGGTGACCTTTGTAAAGGAAATGGATTTTTTTAAAGGAATCTAACGTACGTAGTACTTTAGAGTTAAAACCCGGACTTTGACATAAAATGAAAGTACCTTGAGTTGTGTATAACTTGCCTATGCTTGTTGTTGTGTAACTTCGCCTATGCTTGTTGTTGTGTAACTTGCCTATACTTATTGTGTGATCTTTGTTGTGCAAGAATTGTGTTTCTATACTCTGCGTCTCTCGATGGAGGCGGTTGACTTATTGAGAACTTACTTGGGCGTCTGGCGGTGTGGAAGATTCCGCGGGTATCTTCCATTATTATTATTACATGGGCATGTCTACAGATGATGGATTACGTGGACATGTGACCATTATGGTTATTTATCGCGAAATGTCGTTACTTACGGTTGTGATGGTGCGTATCCTGTTTACTTGCCCCGTCGGCTCGTGGCGGTGGATCTGGTATAGGTTATTGCACTTGCCACGCGTGTCGACTTCGCGGCAGTATCGTGACTTACGGTTGTGATACGGTGCTTAGCGATTCACTTGCCCCGTCGGCTCGTGGCGCGAGGAGGCTGGTGGAGGCTAGTGCACTGCCGCGTGTCGAACAGCGAGTCGGTGTTTGGATGGAGCCGTGACTTACGGTTGTGATCTGGTGCGTGGCGATTTACTTGCCCCGTCATTTCGTGGCGCGAGGAGGCTGGTGGAGGCTATTGCACTTGCCGCGTGTCGGCCGTGATATGGTTATGCGGTATTATTGATGCGGTCGGATCGGGTAGTTATACTTGCCGTCACGGTTTTATGACACAGTGGGACTGGTGTTCATGTATACTCCTTTGTGTTGTTATATCATAGACTGCCAGCAGTGAGGAAGGAATTCCACGGGCACGAGTGATGATTTGGAGGGCGTGAGTCCCTGACTTGATATGACTGTTTATATGTTGTGTACTATAGTTTGGTTATCATACATGTCTCTGCTTTATATAGACTATTATGATTTCATTCTGATATTTTTGATTTCACATACTTGGTACTGTTGTATTGACCTCCTTAGGAAGCTGCGTTCATCTGCGGTAGAGTACATCGGTTGTCGATCCGACTTATAGGATCACATTTGTGTATTGTGAAGCTCAGTTCCTTGAGGCTTATCTTTTGGTATGTTACCACAGTGCAGCAGGTTCTTGTACATTCGAGGTATGGCGGGGCCTGTCCATCATAGTTGTTGTAAAAATCTTAAGTGCATGCTTTGTTGTGGCGGGGTTGTAAGGATTATAGCTATTCAAGGTCGATATATATATATATCTTTGAAAAGCCGTTTTGGTTGGCCTATTTTCTTTATCTTGATCCATATCTATTTGTATGTTTAAGTTTTTATTTTATTTGGTTTTCTCGATGTTGTATCCTAGGGTGCAGGGTAAGGCACGATCCACGGGCAGGTTGGGTCGTGACATTTTACTTAAGTAAATCTTCCTTTATTAACTCTCCGTAAAGCTAATATAATCAACTTCCCATAAAGTCATTATATTAACGTTATACCTTAGTCAAATACATTTTCCTAAACACAGGACTTACAACTTTTAAAAGAAACAAGAATCATATACTTGAACACATCGTGAGTCCCTTAACTTTGAAAACTCAAGACATCCTTAATACTTTTTAAAGAAATGAGTTAATCCCCCTTACTCACAAAACTTGGCCATCCTTAAAACAAGTAAGGGATATCAAAACCTTGTACGTCTATCGTACTATATAGGTAATGTTACACCCCGTAAATTCAAGAAGTTAAGATAAAAAACCTACCCCGGAATATATGATTTGAAAGTGGGAAGTTAAGTTGACAAACATGTGTTGGACGGATTTTGAGTCTACCTTGGATTGTTGTACCCCAGTTGATTAAGGATTGTAAGGTGTTTAAAAAGCCTAGTGTGTAGTCCGTTAAATCTAGAACCCAATATGACAAGCCGTTCGTCCATGGGGCATCAGTCAAAAGTTATGAAAATTTCAAGTTTGGTGCTTGATCGAGCCAAAGCGATGGTTTCGATTCGAAGTGCAGCGCGGCCTGGTTATCTTGAGAGTCCACGGGGTTGCAGCGCGCGGCCTGAATCTGGAACTTTCGGACGTGGAGCGCATGGCCGATGGGGCAGCGCAGGCGGGATTTTCTGCGGTAAATGGCCAATCGGGGATATTTTGAAAGAGCCTATGGGAGGGTGACAAGTGTCCCTCATATTTTTGACCAAGAAAAGGGTCTATTTTAGGGCCAAGTCTTGGAAGACTTGGCCATTTCATTTCAAAACCCTCCCGAAATCCTCTCCCTTCTCTCTAGATTTTTTGAAGAAAACCTAGCCTTAGGAGAAATTGTTGGAGCGGCGGCAAGAAGGAGAAGTGTGGGTAAACTTGTGGGAAGCGCTGGTGGACGAGTTTGACGGAAAAGAAGTGGTTGAAAGGGGCTTTTGTGGGCTTCTCCAAAGGTAAAAGTTTCCCCTTCTCTTGGAAATAAGTTTTAATGCTTGTTATAGTAGTTTAGAATTGAGCCTGAGGCTATTATATTTAAATTGAATAGATTTGTTTCTTGTTGTCTTGTTGAACCGAAATGGGCATGTTAGCCTTAAGATTGTAACTTCAATTTAGACATCACATGTTGTAAAGGGGGATTGTAGTTGTTGAAGATGTCTAGGGCTAGATATCATGTTAGACCTAAGAACTTGGATTGGAAAGAATTGAAAGGGATTTAGGAATTGGTTATATTGTTGGCCAAGATTGACATGGAGATTATTGGTTTATTTTGTATTATTGTGGGGCGTTTGGTTATTGAATTCGGCCTTGAAAAAGGTGGCGTAGTAAGTAGAAACAAAGGAAGTGCTGTCCAAATTTCCGTAGAATGTAGGGACCTTGCACTTAGTTTATTCTACGTTCGAAGCTAGAGTTTGATAGACGTTTTATGACCCTTATAGGATTGAAGTACTACGAGTAGCATATTACACTTAAGGAGATAGTACTGTGGAGCATTTTGCTTATTGTCGACAATCGTCGCGAGGTATGTGATTCTTCCTATCCTCTTCAGCATGATTATTTGTGAAATATATAGTGCAGTAGATGCACGTGTGTTAAAAGAGATTTGATTTCCCTTGTTGTGCCTTGTCTTGATATGAAGTGTAAAGGTCTTGATTGTTTGAAAAGTAGGAAAATCTTATTCGTTAGTAATAAGTACTCGGTGGTTCAAGAATAAGCCCTCTTGGTCTCATAAGGGCTTATAGTTATAATTGGTTGGTTTAAAACATAAAGTGTTATAACGGCTTTATGGGAAGTTTGTTATAACCACTTTATGTAGGTAAAAGAGTGGTTTGTTGATTTCAAAAGATAAGAGACTTGACTTATAATTGACCTAAATGGTGTTGAAAAGTGTGAAACCTCTTTCGTGAGAAATGAGTACTTGGTTTTTAAAAGATTATTGAAATCAAGTTTTGATTTTCTTAAAAATTCCAAAGTAAGGAACTCGATTTCTAAAAGAAAAGAGACTTAAGGATTTGAAGTGTTTTGGTTTAAAAGAAAGGCAGGGTTCTGTCTTGACTTGTTTTAAAACATAAAGTGTTATAATAGCTTTATGGGAAGTTAGTTATAACGACTTTATGGAAAATAAAGAAATGGATTCATTATTGGATTTAGAATGGTAACTTGATTTTTGGGAAAAGAGAAGTAACTTGTTTCAAATATTGAACTCTTTGTGATGGAAAACATAAGTGGCTTGGTTATAAAGGTAGGAGTACCTTGATCTTAAAGGGTTTGATACTTGGGGTTTAATGGTATACTTGACGTGTGCTAAGAAGTGTTTAAAGTACCTTGAATTGTGTGTAACTTGCCTATGCTTGTTGTGATAGCCTTTGTTGTGCATGTGTTTCATTGTGTGCTACCGAGCCTCTCGATGGAGGGCCGGCTATCTGGTTGATTGATGGACATCTTGACACGTTGGGTAGCCACGGGTATCTTCCACTATATCGATCCTCTTGGACATCTTGACACGTTGGGTAGCCGCGGGTATGCTTCCATTAGGAGTGTTATCTTGTTATTTGTTTGGACATCTTGACACGTTGGGTAGCCCGGGTATCGTCCTGATGGGTATTATCTTGTTATTTATGCGGACATCTTGACACGTTGGGTAGCCCGCGGGTATTGTCACGACCGTTACGGGGCGTGGTAGTGCCTTACCGGGCACCCAGTAGTCATCATCGAGAGAAATCGTGGAATATAAAACAACGAAGATATGAAGCAGTATAAATAAGACACGGTTTAGGAAAAAGTTGCCTTTCGGCATATATGTATATAAATACCCCAAAATGAGCGATTCATCCCAACCTTACAGCGGTCTGCAGACCTCAGAGTTTAAAACAACAATGGCGGGGCGGGGCCCGCCATACCCTGAATGCAAATATCTACAGCGGCGAGGACCGTACCAAAATGCTAAGCCTCGGGAGAAGCGGAGCTTTTCCAGCAAGCGGTGATCCTAAGGCGGGGATCAGCGGTAGAGTACCTTTACTGCGGCGTGAGCGCGGCCGAAGAAGTCGATCTGGCGGTACCAAGTATGTGGCGAAAATCGTAAATGAAATCATAGTAGTCTATATAAAGCGGGAGGCGGTATGATAGCAAAACTCTGATTCACAATAAATAGCGATCATGTCAAGTCGGGGACTCACGCCCTCAAAGTCATCATAAACCGTGCGGGGTAAATGCGAAGGCATAGCCGACTACTAAAACCACGGTACAAACAAGGTCGTAAAGCGTATCATGAGATCTGTCTAGGCCGTCGCGTGATCAAAGTGGTCACTCGCGCGATATCTAATGTGCGCGTCTAGCCTGGATCTTCCGTAGCTCGCGCATGGGCCACTCCGATGGCGCGTGAGTATTCCGCATCGAGGTAGCTACTCCCGGCGTCTGGACTCGCCGTCCGCGTAGCCACAAAGACCGCGTGACCACAAGGCGCGTACTAACACCGGAACTCCGTAGTTCGCATGGCCATCTGAGACTGCGTAAGGTATTCTCGAATCATAGGTCACTAGACCGCTGAGTCTACCCGCGTCGGACGACAACCGGAATCATGGTGATATAATATCATCATAACGACTTATCGTTAAACAACCTAAGCCTGACAAGGAAAAACCCGCTTTACACTGAAGCATCACGAGATACTAACTGCGTAGCATCCTAACATGTTTACTTATCAAGTCAACAAGAAAGTATTACAAGACTATCACAAATCAATACAATCAAGTTATTCACACAAGGTACTTTCTACATTATGCTAACAAGTTGGGTTTTTAGCCCCAAAGTACTTTATGTATTACTCTTTTAAAAGATCTGTTTCTTTCACAAAAGTCACCTGATACAGTAGTATAAAAATAAAGTGATTATCTTTTGAAGTAAATCAAAACACTTCTCTTTGTAAAATCAAGTAACAACATTCTTTTCCCAGCGCTCAGTTTGCCTAATTTCAATTACTCAAGTTTCTCATTTTGAAAGGTTTAGTAGTTCATAGTTTTAATCCTTTAAAACAATTTGAGAAACATATACCTCATGTGTGAGGAGGTTATTATTTTTCATAACAATCTGAGTACAGCAGCCGTGATCTAGGAAATGTAATATCATTTTGTCTCATCTTAGCTCTATGCGGATGGAAGTTTCTCTTGGTTTTAATAATACTTTATTAGTCAAAACATTTCCCTTTATTAAGCTTTTTGTGGTTTGTTCGACATTCATTACGATCGGTAAAACATCATTCCTTTTGAAAACCAAAAATACTATTTACTCACGAATGAAGTTTCACACTTTTTCACATTAGTATAATTAAGTCAAGTCTCTTATTTTCTTAAATCATTAAATCATTCTTTTTATCACTCTTAAGCGTTATACCTAACTTCCCGTAAAGCTAGTATAACTCTTAAGCTTTAAAACCAAGTGTTACTCTTAAAAAGGTTTCTTAATTCTTTTGAACTGCTTCAGATTCTTTTTATTCAGGCTTAAGTCAAAAGACATTGCCGTACTTATTATTCAGGCTTAAGTCCGAAGACATTGCCGTACTTATTATTCGATTAACACGCATCGTCTGCAGTACTATATACATATTCTTTAAAATATCATGCTCGAGAGGATAGGAAGAATCACATACCTTCTCGTGAAATCCACCTTGAGTTGAATATGTGTATGAAGAATCGACCTATAACGATCAAATCGTCTATCAGCGTCTAGGCATCTTGTCTGAAGCTTTAAGCGAGAGGGTTCGTTATTACATGGACATTTGGGCAGCACTTCCTGCGGTGAGCTACTCGAGTCTTGTGAAGGCAGTCGCATGTAAATGCTGTTCTATTATTCATCTTTTAAACCCTTCTTTGTGATATCGGTTCAATTCTATTCTTTAATATCCTTACAAGTATTTATACTTATTCATATACTTCTACGGTATGTATATTCTAATTACAAAGGAGGATAAGGTTATTTACCTCGGTAAGCCCAATAATATCCTAGATAAAAGTCGCTCACGAGCAAGGTTTAGCTCTACTCCATGCGCTCGATGCGCTCAGAACCATTAGAAGTTCTTGTGACTTGACTAAGTACTAAGGGGTTTGGGCTAGGGTAATTTGGGCATTATAACAATACTAGAAGGCAACTTTTCTACCAAGGGAGGGGGTAGGTTTCGGCTAGGCTGGGGCCTCGGCCAAACTCGCTAAAGGGGAGGTGTGTTGGATGAAAAGGCTTAAGGGAGTGGAGAGGATTTCAAGACTTGGAAGGCTTGTTTGTGGATGAAGAACTCTTCATCACAAGAGGGTATTTATAGGTCAAGGATGGCCAACGATGGCCAAGATTATGCCAAGTGCAAGGCAAGTGTAAGGCGAAGATTTGGGCAAGTGTACCTAGACTTGCACGCGAAATATCCTACCAACTACTTGACAAAGTTGGCACTCAATCGGCCTGTCTGTCACGCATCCGCGAGGAGGGTGACAAGTGTCGCCCCTCGTTGATCAAAATGTTCGTCTCTCGGAAAAATCATAAAAATTAGAAATGACATAGCGGAATTTATCCTTGCGAGTTGTGTAAAGCGTTTAGTCGGCGACTCTGTCGGGTGTTGTGCACAAATGAAATTCGGCCAAGCCACCAGGGGGTGACACGTGTCGCCTCCTACTCGTCCAAAATATTTCATCTTAGAAAATATCCTGATGGCCAAAATCTAGAAAACAAAGTGGGCCCACAAAGCGTAAATTTCTCCGTGGGCCCAGTGACCATTCAAAATAAAATTCCATAATTCTCTAATATTCCAAGAAGTCAGAATACCAAATCACTGAATCAATTCCGTTAACGAACCTTTTCCTTCCTAAAAGCGGAAACTTTTAAGTGGAAAAATCACCTCTTTTCCTTTCCAATTTCAATGTCATATTCTAAATGCGTGCGTCTTCGCATACATACGGAACTACGGGTATAACGGTATCTTCCACGAGGATTGTTATCTTGTTATCTCCTTTGGGCATCTGAAACCCGTTGGATGGTCCACGGGTATGGGCCCATTAGGGCGGTTCGGGGCCGTGCTTATCTGAGGTGAGATCTTGGGGCATGCGGCCATGGTGCGAGTTAAATTCGGGTTGTATTTGAGTGATGATTTCACGAGCACGAGTCACGACTTGACATGGCGCTTATATATTGTGTCTTGTAGTTTGGTTATCATCGTGTCTCCTGCTTTATATAGACTATTATGATTTCATTTCTGATATTTTGATTTCACATACTTGGTATCTGTTATGCGGCCCCGCCGGAGCTGCGTTCATCGCGAGGTTGAGGTACGTAAGCTTGATGATCCACACTCTTAGGATCATTTGTTCGGTTCTCGGAAAGCTCCGTATCTCGGAAGCTTGTCATGTGGTGCGGTTCCTGAAGTAGTAGACTTTTGTACATTCGGGGCATGGCGGGGCCACTGTCCGTCATTATAGTTTTAAAATTCTTAGAGGCTGTAACCTTGTTGTGGGCGAGTTTGTAAGGATATAGCTGTTCAGTTTTCATTTATGTACAAAAGGTAAGCAGTTTGGGTTGCTTTGTTTTCTTATTTCTTGTTTTCTTTCTTGATTTTTATTTCATTGGTTTTCTACGATATTGTATCACTAGTGTGCGGGTAAGGCACGATCCACGGGCACGAGTCGGTCGTGACAAAAGTGGTATCGAGCATTTAATCCTCGAGAAAGTGTCTGAGCCGTATCTAGTAGAGTCTTGATTATCGGTGTGTTGTGCGGCATCTATGTCGGGAGGCTATAGGATATTTAGGATTGGTTTCCATTCTTCTAACTACGAGATCGTGCCTTAGAGATGTGTTATAAGTTGGACTCCTGCGGCGTATTCTTTGTATACGGTGATGCCTCGCGCAAGCGGCGAGCGAGAGAAGCGGCGAGAGAGGCTGCGAGTAAGCGACAACGGTCTCTGCGAGACCACGGCACTGAGCCTCGGTCCAGCGGCACAGGCGAAGGAGATGGGTTACAAGGAGATGGCGATTATTGGCGGGATCGTAGCTAAGCACGAGATAAATTTGAATCTGCGATTCGATTCGGTAGTACCGTGGTTCACCGAGTCGAATAGTTTGAGACTACGGGATTTTACGAGTTACGGCCGCGCTTAGTTCTACGGGTGGCTTTGAGATGATCGAGAGTTCATCAAGCGATTCTGACGGATCATGAGTGATCAAGGCTTGGAGACCGAGTTAGTGGTTTTAGGTTCACATAAATTTGCGTGATATTGCGATCGTGGTTTGATTCATGGGAGCTGTCGGGAGCTTGCACCTCCAGTGGTTGGGCGAGTTCTCGGAGGCTTTCCTTGGCCATTTCTTGCCCCGCGGATGAGGAGGCAGCGACAGATTTTGATGCTAAGACAAAGAGGCGCCTGATTCGGAAGTCTGATGTAGAGTTTGACTCATTGGCTCGGTATGTCCCGCTACGGTGGCGATATGTAGGATAGAGTGCACCGTTATGTCAGGGCTTGATGATTATTTAGCGGAGGATGCACGCAGCGATAGCTCTTGGCCGGGCATGGACATTGCCGCGTCCGAACTATCATGTGAGGCGAGAGCGTAAGTCGGCGGAATAACCGGGATCAGCGAAGAGGCCGGGGCGGCGAGGTCCTCTGGTGACGCCGAGCGAGCAACCTCGGCCAGGACTAGTTATGCGCCTCCGCCCGATGAGAGTGGTCCACCGCGATCTTGAGACATTCGGGAGATTGGGAGGCGGTCGGGCTCGAGTTTGAGTTTTGGGGAAAGCGGGGCGTTAGTCGGATGGGACCACCCTACCTCGTTGTGGCGTTGTGGTAGGCTCCATGATGGAGTGTCGTCTTTGGAATGGGAGTTTGTTTTGCATGCGGCGGCGAGGCCATTTAAGAGGAATTGTCCGACCAGAGATAGCGCGAATGTAGAGACTCGACCGCCGGGATCGGAGGTTGGTTCATCTCTCGCTTTTATGCGCCGTGCAGGGAAAGAACATGAGTAGAACGACAAAAAAGAGAAGTGAAGTAATAGTTACAGGTATATTCTTAACCCTCTAGAGACTAGTTTGCATTGATGTTATGGTGATGTGTTAAGTGTTATGTTCAGATAACTTTGTGATAAAAATGTGATTTGGGATCCTGGTTAGTGAAAAGGGTAAATGCAGGGATGAAAATTTTGAACCAAATTTTTTTTTATAACAATTGAAACCTAGATGTAATGCCGTCTTGGGTAAAAGATTTTACAGTAATCTTTGTCGGAGTACATAGTATACGGGGAGTATATTCGGGTGATAATTTCATGAGTGGTGGGAGCTTTTGTGGTGTTAGGGATGATCCCTCATTGGCTGGAATTTAGAGTTTTGCGTAATTTGTATGTTATGGCCATGAGTGGCATAACTGATTCCTTTGTAAGTGCAGTGGTGAAGACTATACCGGCGTCTGCGTTTTGGAGACTTAGAAGGAACATTCGGGACGAATGTTTCTAAGAGGGAAGAATGTTACACCAGTAAATTCAAGAAGTTAAGATAAGAACTACCAGGAATATAAGATTTGAAAGTGGGAAGTTAAGTTGACAAACATGTGTTGGGCCAGTTTTGAGTCTACCTTGGAGTGTTGTACCCAGTTGATTAAGTTGTAAGGTGTTTAAAAGCCTAGTGTGTAGTCAGTTAAATCTAGAACCAGCGCAACAAACGCTTTCGTCGATAGGACATGAGTCAAAAGTTATGAAAATTTCAAGTTTAGTGCTTGTGATCATGCAAAAGCAGTGGTTTCGGTTTGAGTGCAATGGCCAGCGGCCGAATGCGAGCGCGGCGCGGTTATCTTGGGAGTCGCGGGGTTGCGCGCCTTGGCTGCGGCGCTGCAGAAATGCGCTTTGGAATCTGGAACTTTTCCGAAGTGGAGCGCCGTGGATTTTCTGCGATGAGGCGAATCGGGGATATTTCGAAAAGAGCCTATGGGAGGGTGACAAGTGTCCCTCCCATCTTTTTGACCAAGAAAAAGGTCCTATTTTAGGGCCAAGTCTTGGAAGACTTGGCCATTTCATTTCAAAACCCTCCCAAGGAAATCCTCTCCCCTTCTCTCTAGATTTTTTGAAGAAAACCTAGCCTTAAGAGAAATTGTTGGAGCGGCGGCAAGAAGGAGAAGTGTGGGTAAACTTGTGGGAAGCGCTGGTGGACGAGTTTGACGGAAAAGAAGTGGAAGAAAGGGGATTTTGTGGGCTTCTCCAAAGGTAAAAGTTTCCCATTCTATTGGAAATAAGTTTTAATGCTTGTTATAGTAGTTTAGAATTGAGCCTGAGGCTGTTATATTTAAATTGAATAGATTTGGATCTTATTGTCTTGTTGAACCGAAATGGGCATGTTAGCCTTAAGATTATAACTTCAATTTAGACATCACATGTTGTAAAGGGGGATTGTAGTTGTTGAAGATGTCTAGGGCTAGATATCATGTTAGACCTAAGAACTTGGATTGGAAAGAATTGAAAGGGATTTAGGAATTGGTTATATTGTTGGCCAAGATTGGCGTGGAGATTATTGGTTTATTTTGTATTATTGTGGGGCGTTTGGTTATTGAATTCGGCGTTGAAAAAGGTGGCGTAGTAAGTAGAAACAAAGGAAGTGCTGTCCAAATTTCCGTAGAATGTAGGGACCTTGCACTTAGTTTATTCTACGTTCGAAGCTAGAGTTTGATAGACGTTTTATGACCCTTATAGGATTGAAGTACTACGAGTAGCATATTCTACTTAAGGGAGATAGTACTGTGGAGCATTTTGCTTATTGTCGACAATCGTCGCGAGGTATGTGATTCTTCCTATCCTCTTCAGCATGATTATTTGTGAAATATATAGTGCAGTAGATGCACGTGTGTTAAAGGAGATTTGATTTCCCTTGTTGTGCCTTCACTTGATATGAATTGTAAAGGTCTTGATTGTTTGAAAAAGTAGGAAAATCTTATTCGTTAGTAATAAGTACTCGGTGGTTCAAGAATAAGCCCTCTTGGTCTCATAAGGGCTTATAGTTATAATTGGTTGGTTTAAAACATAAAGTGTTATAACGGCTTTATGGGAAGTTTGTTATAACCACTTTATGTAGGTAAAAGAGTGGTTTGTTGATTTCAAAAGATAAGAGACTTGACTTATAATTGACCTAAATGGTGTTGAAAAGTGTGAAACCTCTTTCGTGAGAAATGAGTACTTGGTTTTTAAAAGATTATTGAAATCAAGTTTTGATTTTCTTAAAAATTCCAAAGTAAGGAACTCGATTTCTAAAAGAAAAGAGACTTAAGGATTTGAAGTGTTTTGGTTTAAAAGAAAGGCAGGGTTCTGTGTTGACTTGTTTTAAAACATAAAGTGTTATAATAGCTTTATGAGAAGTTAGTTATAATGACTTTATGGAAAATAAAGAAATGGATTCATTATTGGATTTAGAATGGTAACTTGATTTTTGGGAAAAGAGAAGTAACTTGTTTCAAATATTGAACTCTTTGTGATGGAAAACATAAGTGGCTTGGTTATAAAAGGTAGGAGTACCTTGATCTTAAAGGGGTTAGATACTTGGGGTTTAATGGTATACTTGACGTGTGCTAAGAAGTGTTTAAAGTACCTTGAATTGTATGTAACTTGCCTATGTTTGTTGTGATAGCCTTTGTTGTGCAAGTGTTTGATTGTGTGCTACCGAGCCTCTCGATGGAGGGCCGGCTATCTAGTTGATTGATGGACATCTTGACCGCGTTGGGTAGCGCGGGTATCTTCCACGTATCAATCCTCTTGGACATACTAACACGTTGGGTAGCCGGGTATCTTCCGTTAGGAGTGTTATCTTGTTATTTGTTTGGACATCTTGACACGTTGGGTAGCCGGGTATCGTCCACGATGGGTATTATCTTGTTATTTGTGCGGACATGCGACACGTTGGGTAGCCGGGTATGCTTCGCGAGGATTGTTATCTTGTTATCTCCTTTGGGCATCTGAGCCGTTGGATGGTCCGGGTATGGGCCATTAGGGCGGTTCGAGGCCGTGCTTATCTGAGGTGAGATCTTGGGGCATGCGGCCATGGTGCGAGTTAAATTCCCGAGTTGTATTTGAGTGATGATTTCACGACACGAGTCCACGACTTGACATGGCCTTATATGTTGTGTCTTGTAGTTTGGTTATCATACATGTATCTGCTTTATATAGACTATTATGATTTCATTTCTGATATTTTTGATTTCACATACTTGGTACTGTTGTCTTGACCCGCCGAGCTGCGTTCATCTGCGAGGTTGAGTACGTAGCTTGATGATCCACGCTCTTAGGATCGCTGTTCGGTTCTCGGAAAGCTCCGTATCTCGGAAGCTTGTCACGTGATGCGGTTCCACAGTAGTAGACTTTTGTACATTCGGGGCATGGCGGGGCCTGTCCGTCATTATAGTTTTAAAATTCTTAGAGTGCATGCCTTTGTTGTGGGCAGAATTTGTAAGGATGTAATGCTTGTGATTCTCATTTATGTACAAAAAGGTAACCGTTTGGGTTGCTTTGTTTTCTTATTTCACTGTTTTCTTTCTTGAGTTTTTATTTAGTTGGTTTTCTACGATATTATATCACTAGGGTGCAGGGTAAGGCACGATCCACGGGCCGAGAGTCGAGTCGTGACAAAAGTGGTATCGGAAGCGATTAATCCTCGTAAAGTGTCTGAAGAGTATCTAGTAAGTCTTGATTATCGGTGTGTTGTGCACCACATCTATAATCGAGGCTATAGGATATTTAGGATTGGTTTCCATTATTCTCACTTTGAGATCGTGCCTTAGAGGCGTGTTATAAGTTGGACTCCTGCGGCGTATTTTTGTATACGGTGATGCCTACCGAAAGCGAGCCCGAAGGGCAAAGCGGCGAGAGGAGGCTGCGAGTAGAAACAACGGTCTCTCGAGACCACGACACGAGCCTCGGTCCCGGCTGAGGCGAGAGGAGATGGGTTACAAGGAGATGGCGATTATTGGCGAGGATCGTAGCTGAAACACGAGGATAAGTGAATCTGGCGATTCGGTTCGATAGTACCGTGGTTCACGAAGTCGAGATAGTTTGAGACTACGGGATTTTACGAGTTGCGGCACACGAGTTACTGCGGTGAGGCACGAGGATGATCTCGGGAGTTCATCAAACGATTCTGACGGATCGTAGAGTGATCAGACTTGGAGACCAGTCGGTGGTTTTGGGTTCACGTAAGTTTGCGTGATCTTTGCGATCAGTGGTTTGATTCGTGGGAGCTGTCGGGGAGCATGCACCTCCGGTGGTTGGGCGAGTTCTCGAGGCTTTCATGGCCATTTCTTGCCTCGCGGATGAGGAGGCGCGGGTCGGCAGTTTTTGATGCTAAGACAAAGAGGCGCCTGATTCGGAAGTACAATGTAGAGTTTGACTCATTGGCTCGGTATGTCCCGCTCACGGTGGCGATATGGAGGATAGAGTGCCGATTATGTCACGGGCTCGATGATTATTTAGCGGAGGATGCCTGGCGGTAGCTCTTGGCCGGGCATGGACATTGCGCGTCGAACTATCGTAGCGGTGAGAGCGTAAAGGTCGGCGGAATAACCGGGATCAGCGAAGAAGGCGGGGGCGGTCCTCTGGTGACGCCGAGCGGCGGCCTCGGCGGACTAATTATGCGCCTCCGCCCGATGCAGTGCTCCACGCGATCTTGAGACGTTCGGAGATTCGGCGGTCGAGGCTCGAGTTTGAGTTTTTGGGAAAGCGGGGCGTTAGTCGAGATGGGACCACCTACCTCGTTGTGGCCGTTGTGGTAGGCTCCGTGATGGGAGTGTCGTCTTTGGAATGGGAGTTTGTTTTGCATGCGGCCAGCGAGGCCATTTGCGAGGTGTCGACGAGAGATAGCGCGGATGTAGAGACTCGACGCCGGGATCGGAGGTGGTTAAATCTCTCTTTTTGTGCGCGTGCGAGGAAGGAACATGAGTAGAACGACAAAAGGGGGAAGTGAAGTAATAGTTACAGGTATATTCTTAACCCTCCAGAGACTAGTTTGCATTGATGTTATGGTGATGTGTTAAGTGTTATGTTCGAATAACTTTGTGATAAAAATGTGATTTGGGATCCTGGTTAGTGAAAAAGGGTAAAGTGCAGGGATGAAAATTTTGAACCAAATTTTTTTTTATAACAATTGAAACCTAGATGTAAGGCCGTCTTGGGTAAAAGATTTTACAGTAATCTTTGTCGGAGTACATAGTATACGGGGAGTATATTCGGGTGATAATTTCATGAGTGGTGGGAGCTTTTGTGGTGTTAGGGATGATCCCTCATTGGCTGGAATTTAGAGTTTTGCGTAATTTGTATGTTATGGCCATAAGTGGCATAACTGATTCCTTTGTAAGTGCAGTGGTGAAGACTATACCGGCGTCTGCGTTTTGGAGACTTAGAAGGAACATTCGGGATGAATGTTTCTAAGAGGAGAATGTTACACCAGTAAATTCAAGAGAAGTTAAGATAAGAACCTACCAGGAATATAAGATTTGAAAGTGGGAAGTTAAGTTGACAAACATGTGTTGGACGGATTTTGAGTCTACCTTGGAGTGTTGTACCCCAGTTGATTAAGGATTGTAAGGTGTTTAAAAATCATAGTGTGTAGTCCGTTAAATCTAGAACCCAACGCAACAAACCGTTCGTCGATAGGACATCCAGTCAAAAGTTATGAAAATTTCAAGTTTGGTGCGCGATCGAACAAGCGATGGTTTCGGTTCGAAGTGCAGCCGCGGCTGGAATGCGAGGCAGCGCGGTTATCTTGAGAGTCGCGGGGTTGCAGCGCCGCTGCGAAATGCGAGGCAGCGGCGGAATCTTTGGAACTTTCCGGAGTGGAAGCGCCGCGGCGGATTTTCTGCGATGGGGCGAAAATCGAGGATATTTTCGAAAAGAGCCTATGGGAGGGTGACAAGTGTCCCTCCATCTTTTGACAAGCAAAAGGTCCTATTTGAGGGCCACGACTTGGAAGACTTGGCCATTTCATTTCAAAACCCTCCCAAGGAAATCCTCTCCCCTTCTCTCTAGATTTTTTGAAGAAAACCTAGCCTTAGGAGAAATTGTTGGAACGGCGGCAAGAAGGAGAAGTGTGGGTAAACTTGTGGGAAGCGCTGGTGGACGAGTTTGACGGAAAAGAAGTGGAAGAAAGGGGCTTTTGTGGGCTTCTCCAAAGGTAAAAGTTTCCCCTTCTCATGGAAATAAGTTTTAATGCTTGTTATAGTAGTTTAGAAATTGAGCCTGAGGTTGTTATATTTAAATTGAATAGATTTGGATCTTGTTGTCTTGTTGAACCGAAATGGGCATGTTAGCCTTAAGATTGTAACTTCAATTTAGACATCACATGTTGTAAAGGGGGATTGTAGTTGTTGAAGATGTCTAGGGCTAGATATCATGTTAGACCTAAGAACTTGGATTGGAAAGAATTGAAAGGGATTTAGGAATTGGTTATATTGTTGGCCAAGAATGGCATGGAGATTATTGGTTTATTTTGTATTATTGTGGGGCGTTTGGTTATTGAATTCGGCGTTGAAAAAGGTGGCGTAGTAAGTAGAAACAAAGGAAGTGCTGTCCAAATTTCCGTAGAATGTAGGGACCTTGCACTTAGTTTATTCTACGTTCGAAGCTAGAGTTTGATAGACGTTTTATGACCCTTATAGGATTGAAGTACTACGAGTAGCATATTCTACTTAAGGGAGATAGTACTGTGGAGCATTTTGCTTATTGTCGACAATCGTCGCGAGGTATGTGATTCTTCCTATCCTCTTCAGCATGATTATTTGTGAAATATATAGTGCAGTAGATGCACGTGTGTTAAAGGAGATTTTATTTCCCTTGTTGTGCCTTGACTTGATATGAAGTGTAAAGGTCTTGATTGTTTGAAAAAGTAGGAAAATCTTATTCGTTAGTAATAAGTACTCGGTGGTTCAAGAATAAGCCCTCTTGGTCTCATAAGGGCTTATAGTTATAATTGGTTGGTTTAAAACATAAAGTGTTATAACGGCTTTATGGGAAGTTTGTTATAACCACTTTATGTATGTAAAAGAGTGGTTTGTTGATTTCAAAAGATAAGAGACTTGACTTATAGTTGACCTAAATGGTGTTGAAAAGTGTGAAACCTCTTTCGTGAGAAATGAGTACTTGGTTTTTAAAAGATTATTGAAATCATGTTTTGATTTTCTTAAAAATTCCAAAGTAAGGAACTCGATTTCTAAAAGAAAAGAGACTTAAGGATTTGAAGTGTTTTGGTTTAAAAGAAAGGCAGGGTTCTGTGTTGACTTGTTTTAAAACATAAAGTGTTATAATAGCTTTATGGGAAGTTAGTTATAACGACTTTATGGAAAATAAAGAAATGGATTCATTATTGGATTTAGAATGGTAACTTGATTTTTGGGAAAAGATAAGTAACTTGTTTCAAATATTGAACTCTTTGTGATGGAAAACATAAGTGGCTTGGTTATAAAAGGTAGGAGTACCTTTATCTTAAAGGGGTTAGATACTTGGGGTTTAATGGTATACTTGACGTGTGCTAAGAAGTGTTTAAAGTACCTTGAATTGTGTGTAACTTGCCTATGCTTGTTGTGATAGCCTTTGTTGTGCAAGTGTTTGAATGTGTGCTACCGAGCCTCTCGATGGAGGGCCGGCTATCTGGTTGATTGATGGACATCTTGACCGTTGGGTAGCCGGGTATCTTCCACTATCGATCCTCTTGGACATCTTGACACGTTGGGTAGCCAGCGGGTATCTTCCATTTATGTCGATCCTCTTGGACATCTTGACACGTTAGGTAGCCGGGTATGCTTCCATTAGGAGTGTTATCTTGTTATTTGTTTGGACATCTTGACACGTTGGGTAGCCCGGGTATCGTCCACGATGGGTATTATCTTGTTATTTATGCGGACATCTTGACCGTTGTGTAGCCGGGTATCTTCCATGAGATTGTTATCTTGTTATCTCCTTTGGGCATCTGAAACCGTTGGATAGTCACGGGTATGGGCCCGCTAGGGCGGTTCGAGGGCCGTGCTTATCTTAGGTGAGATCTGGGGCATGCGGCCGTAGTGCGGGTTAAATTCGGGTTGTATTTGAGTGATGATTTCAGACACGAGTCCACGACTTGACATGGCCTTATATGTTGTGTCTTGTAGTTTGGTTATCATACATGTATCACGCTTTATATAGACTATTATGATTTCATTTCTGATATTTTTGATTTCACATACTTGGTACTGTTATCTTGACCCGCCGAGCTGCGTTCATCTGCGCGAGTTGAGGTACATAACTTGATGATCCACTCTTAGGATCATTGTTCGGTTCTCGGAAGCTCCGTATCTCGGAAGCTTGTCACGTAGTGCAGTTCCACAGTAGTAGACTTTTGTACATTGAGGGCATGGCGGGGCCTGTCCGTCATTATAGTTTTAAAATTCTTAAGTGCATGCTTTGTTGTGGCGAGTTTGTAAGGATATGCTGTTCAAGTTTTCATTTATGTACAAAAAGGTAACCGTTTGGGTTGCTTTGTTTTCTTATTTCAGCATTTTCTTTCTTGAGTTTTTATTTCGCTGGTTTTCTACGATATTGTATCACTAGGGTGCAGGTAAGACATCGATCCACGGGCAGGTCGGTCGTGACAAAAGTGGTATCAGGCGGTTAATCTTGGAAAGTGTCTCTGAACCGTATCCAGTAGAGTTTTGATTATCGGTGTGTTGTGCACCACATCTATAATCAGGAGGCTATAGGATATTTAGGATTGGTTTCCATTCTTCTCACTCTGAGATCGTGCCTTAGAGATGTGTTATAAGTTGAACTCCCTCAGCGTATTTTTGTATACGGTGATGCCTCCAAGCGAAGCGACTAGAGCCCGAGAAGGGCAAAGCGAGAGGAGGCTGCGAGTAGAAGCGGCGGTCTCTGCGAGACCACGGCACTGAGCCTCTAGTCCCGCGGCACAGGCGAGAGGAGATGGGTTACAAAGAGATAGCCCGATTATTGGCGGAGATCGTAGCTAGAAACCGAGATAAATTTGAATCTGCGATTCAGTTCGATGGTACACGTGGTTCCGGAGAGTCGAGATAGTTTGAGACTACGGGATTTTACGAGTTGCGGCCACGAGTTACGGGTCGAGGCACGAGGATGATCTCGAGTTCATCAAGCGATTCTGGATTATGAGAGTGATCAATACTTCGGAGACCGAGTCAGTGGTTTTGGGTTCACATAGGCTGCGTGATACTGCAGTCGACTGGTTTGATTTGTGGGAGCTGTCCCGGGGGGAGCATGCACCTCCGGTGGTTAGGCGAGTTCTCGAGGCTTTCCTTGGCCATTTCTTGCCTCCACAGATGAGGGCCGCGGGCGACATATTTTGATGCTAAGACAAGAGCGCCTGATTCGGGAGTACAATGTAAGTTTGACTCATTGGCTCGGTATGTCCCGCTCACGGTGGCGATATGGAGGATAGAGTGCAGATTATGTCACGGGCTCGATGATTATTTAGCGGAGGATGCAGCGGTAGCTCTTGTAGGGCATGGACATTGCCGCGTCGAACTATGCGTAGCGGCGAGAACGTAAGTCGCGGAATAACGGGATCGTGAGAAGGGCGGGGCGAGGTCCTCTGGTGACCCGAGGTAAGCGGCCTCAGAGGACTAGTTATGCGCCTCCGCGGACTAGTTAAAACCAAATATTTATCTTACATTAAAAATGATTGATATTCTTTTGAAATGTTTTGATTCTTATTATTGAGCTTAAGCGTGAGGCATTCGTAAGTATTGTCGAGCTTAAGCGTGAGGCATTCATAGTAAGTATTATTCGATTAACACGTATACGTCTGATTACTATATATATATTGTAAATATCATGCTTAGGAAGAATCACATACATACCGTGAAAACCACCAAGTTGAATATGTGTATGAGAGAGTCGACTATAATAGTCACGACATCTATCAAAGACTATGCGAAGGTCATTCTAAGCGAGAGGTTCACGATTCTACGGAAAGTCGGGCAGCACTTCCCTACAGGTGAGTTATATAAGTCTCTTTGTGAAAGCGATCTAGGTAAATCTGATTTGATTATTCTTCTTTTAAACCCTCTGCGTAGTAGCAGTTCAATTACGATACGTGATATTCTTCAAAGTATTTATACTTATTCTTATCTTATAACGGTAAGTATTCTCTAATTCAAAGAGGGTTAGGATTAGTTACCTCGGTAAGCCCAATAATATCCTAGATAGATAAAGTCGCTGAGCAGGTTTAGCTCTGGTTATGCGCTCAGGTGGCTCGAAACCTTAGAAGTTCTTTACAACCTGAAGGACTAAGGGATTTGGGCTAGGGTATTTTGGGCATTATAACAATACTAGAAGACAACTTTTCTACCAAGGGAGGGGTAGATTTTGGCTAGGCTAGGGGGTAGGCCTCGGCCAAACTCACTCAAGGGGAAAGTGTTGGGCGAAAGGCTAAGGGAGAGGAGAGGATTTTTAGACTTGGAAGATAACTTTGTGGATGAAGAACTCTTCGTCTTTAAGGGGTATTTATAGGTCAAGAAATTGGCCAACAGTGGCGAATTAAGACAAGTGCAAGGCAAGTGTAGGGTGAGGATTAACTATACACAAATATCCTACCAACTCCATGACTTGTGCCTGAGGCACAAGCGTGCCTAGGCTCTTGATTCGTCCAAATGGGCGATTCAAGTCCACTGATGGGAGGGTGCCAAGTGTAAGCCCTCAGGTTGGTCAAAATGTTTTCTCTCGGAAAAATCCATAAAATTAGTAATGGCATGGCGGAATTTTCCTACGAGCGTGGAAGCGTTTAGTCGGAAAGCGATTCTTTTAGTGAGTTGTGTACAAAATAAAGCGTCAGGCTAACTTTAAGGCCAAACTTTTTGCGTATTCCCTTACGTACATACTGGAAATACGGGTATAACATTCTCCCCTCGCCAGAAACATTCGTCGAATGTTCCTTCTCAAACGATTCTGAAGAAGCTTAAGCAGTTTGTAAGTGCCTGCGTGGACACAAAATAACGCTTAGGCATAAATGATAATGGAAATTTACAAGTAGGAAGCGAATTACACGGAGGTGTGGGGAATAGGTGAGGATACTTCTGCCTCATGTCCTCACCGGCTTCCCGTCATCTCCTCCCGAGCTCGTTCGCCACAAGACTTTGTGGAAGCCGTCCTTCGTCATGAGCGCTAACGGCGATCGACTATCGCTATGGGAATCTCCTCATCGATAACCCCGCCGATCACTGGACATCGTCGTCGGGTGTACCACTAGATGGATCCCGTCGTCTCCTCGGCATAGATCGTGAAAAACCGGATGCCGCCTCCGGATCGGACGGCGGATCAACTCGTGAGCAACCTCGCCTACCTGCGGACAATCTGAAATGGCCCGATGAACCTTGGTGAGTTTCCCTTCTTCCCAAATCTCATCACACCGCCGTGGGTGGCGCGCTAGGAAAACCCAATCATGAACCTCGAACTCAAGATGCGGCGGCGATGATGCATCGACCATCGACTACGAGCTATCGATAGCGCTCTCGGATAAGCCGCCTTATCCGGCTGCTGCACCAAATCTGGTCCCACCGCGCACCTGCCCACGTCGAACCAACCTATAGGCGTCTGCACTTCCTCATACAAGGCCTGCAAGGCGCCATCCCGAATCTTGGAGTGGTAGCTATTATTATATCACGAACTCAACTAGAGCAAATGATCCTCAACTACCACGAAGTCAATAATACGGGCTCGCGACATATCCTCGAGTGCGGATAGTGCGCTCTGCTGTCAGTGCATGCGTGGATGAAATGCGATTACTCGGGCTCGCTGCGTCCCTAAACCCCTGGAAGGACCTCAGAAGTTAGCCGTAAGGCGGGCTCCTGCATGCGATATGATCAGTAGGGACTCCATGCGGTCGGCGATCTCTCGGATGTAAATCGGCATAATCCTCGGCGAGAAAAAGTCGTCGCCGGGAAGAAAGTGGGCTGATTTCTTCGACATGTCGGCGATAACCATATAGAATCATGTCTCCTGCAGTGCGAGGTAATCACGTGATGAAGTCATGTTGATTACCTCGGCTTCGGTCGGGATCTCGATAAATGTGTAACAAACCACGGGCCTGCGGTGCTCTGCCTTCACTGCGGCAACACGGGCGAGCTCACGAACTACTGCAGCGTCTCTTGAGCCGTCCCACGATACACAGATCTAAGGTCGTGGTACATCTTAGTCGACCCGGATGGATAAATGCTTGTATTGTGTGCTTCCCAAGAACACTGCTGCGAAGTCACGACATCTGGAACACCTGATGCCCTCGAACCTTAGCACCCGTGGTGCTTTACCTCAGGACCCTTGCCTCCACGAAGAGGCGTATCGCGATATCGAATCAAAGTGGATCCTCGGTGTTGCCTCTTACCTCCTCGGCGATGGAAGACTCGGCAACCTGCGAACTCTAACTTGCTGCTATCGGAATCAATCAAGCGGACACCAAGGCTCGCTGGCGATGCAAATCACGAACCGTGTCCCTCATCTCTGCTGCCACATCGATAGGCTCCCCGTCGACCTACGACTAAGGCATACGCCTGACGTTGGCCTTCCCGGGTGGTACATGATATCAACATCGTAATCCTTAAGCAACTCAACCAGTCTACGCCGTAAGTTCGGCTCCTCTGGTGAAGATATCTTTGGAGGCTCTTGTGGTGCAATAAAAATATCCCGTGAACCCCGTACAAATAGTGCCTCCGGATCTTGGCGTGAATCACGGCGCCAACTCCAAATCATGGGTGGGGTAGTTCCTCTCGTGTTTCTTGTGTCGGGATGCATATGCTATAACCACTGCCATGCTGCGTCAACACACATCCCAACCCGATGCAGCGTCTGATACGACATAACCATCTGGACCCTGCGGAAGAAGTAAGAGCGAGGCGGTCGTCGGTCTCTCTTTCGATAGCTGGAAACCACGCTCCTCACTGGCATCGATCCACTGAAACTTGGCGCCTTACGAGTCGGCCTACTCGATAGTGCGAAGATGAAGCAAACTTCTCTACGAACGCCGATAATATCTGCGAGCCCGAAGCTGCGAACCTGCATCCGGGTAGTAGGTCTAGGCCAAGTCTGTTGTCTCGATCTTGGCGTATCCGCTCGAATACCATCAGCCCGACAATATGCCCAAGCGCCGCGAAGTCAGCAAAACTCGCGTTTGGAAAACTTGGCGTCACTGCTAGTCGGAAGGCCATCGGCCAGTCGCCAGATACTCGCGTGCTCTGCTCTGGCGAGAATAAACGAATATCATCAATGAACACTATCACAAGCGTGTCAAAAATGGTTTGAACACTCGGTTCATCAAATCCATGAATACCGCGGAGCATTGGTCAACCAGACATGACCACGAACTCATAATGCCGTCAGGGTCGGAATGCGATCCACAGGACATCCACTCTCGACCACGAACGATGATAGCGAGCAGATCGATCTTGGAGAAACATCTCGCGCCACGGTTGAGTCGAACAAATCATCAATCACAGGAAGGTATACATTCTTAATGGTCGCCTTGTTGGTGCACGTAATCAACACCGCACGTGCGGCGTCCGTCATTCTTTTCACGAACAATCTGGCGCTCCCGGGAGAAACACTAGGCGATGAAGCCGCTTCTCCGACCAAATCCTGGTGATCCTTGACTCTCTCTCGGCTCGGCGGGTGCCGTTACGTATGGCGGAATGGAAATGAAGGAGTATCGCATTTTGTCTATACAAAACTTCGATCTCCTCTCGGGAGGATGCGGAGGTCGTGCAGGAAACACGTGCGGGAACTGTGACTCTTTGGGCCGGAAATGCGGTACGCGACCTCGATTATCAAACACTTGAGCGAGATGGTAGATATACCCATACAGTACCATCTTCCAGCCTTGAGGTGAAATAAACCTACCCCTCGGCGATCTGGTGCTCCTCGCTCGACAAGGCTCGCCGAGCTGGAACCGTCTACTCTCTCTGCGATCTACGTTGGCGTAAGAAGCTAGCCAATCCGTCCCATAATCACGTCGAAGTCAATCATCTCGACTACATCCAAGTCGGCTGAAGTCAAATTGACGTAAATAGTCACGGGACAAGCTGCATATCTGCGAGCTACCCAGAATCACCGCTGGCGTAGCTACCTCGAAAGTACATGGACTCGGGCTCACATCCATCCTACTTGCAACAGGGAGATATAGGGCCAGTAGAACCGGATCTATCAAGCATACATCAAACCCGAGCGATAAGGTACTGTGGCGACATCGGTGAGGCCTCACGATCTGTCGGTGGACAAAGCATAAATGCGGTTACGGGGCCAGCTAGGCTGAGACTGCGCCACGACCTGCGCGACCCAGTGATCCGTATGTGTACCTTGCCCTCCGGGCGATAGCTGTCGAGGATGAAGAAAGCGACAGCGGACCACATGGCCCAGGCCTACTACGCGCCGCTCCGGTCGGACAAAGCTCGCGAAATGACCTGCGGCCACAAGTATAGCGAGCTCGAATCTGACTCAGAATGGTATCTGCCACAGCGCGCTGCCGAGCGGACCTCGAGCAGTTCGCACTCTGCTACCACTCGAAGTCTGGGGCCACGGCACGCCCCATTGCTCGTTTGTCTTGAAAATGAGGTAGGGCGCTCTGCTTGGCTGGTGTAGTGCAAATCACGGACCTGCGATCGCCCACCACGAGGACCACCAAAAGAACGGCCGTCTTGGCCTTAACCTGCTTCTTGATATCGCTCTGCCGGCGGTCCTCGCTCACTCACATCAGTGCATGAGCTGCATCCGGGTTATGTCCGTACTGTTGAAGGGACACACGCATGCAAGACTTCGGCCATGTAATCATCTAGCCCGGTGACATAGCGATGCACCACATCCTCCGTCTGCTACCGGTGCGGGGACATATCGAGCAAGAATCCAAACTCGACATTATGCTCCTCACTTTGTCGTCCTCACTGTCTCGGCCACAAGAATCTATCATTTCGTGCCCTCTCATCTGCGGAGGCGAAGTGTGTGAGAAAAGCCTGCGAAAACTTCATCGTACACTGCAGGAGTGCGTGCTCTCCCGGGAAGGCTCCGTGAATCAAACCAATCATTTGCCCGGTGTCCACGCGGCCGTCGCAACCGAATATCCGCGACCTCGGTCCTGAAGCCACGATCACGCATAATCCTCTGCGGTGGCGGATGAACTCCTGCGGATCATCCTCGGCCTCGACAGTAAAACTACGGCGGGCTCTGACTAAGAAATCCGTAGTCTCGAACTATACGCCTCGGGTGCCTCTGGTCTGGCCCAGGCTGGGTAGGCCTGATGCCGCGTCAATCTGCCACCGTGTCGGGCCACAACTTTGTGATAGTGGGCCATCTCCTTGTGCCCTAACTCCTCCGCGGTGTGGGACGGGAGGTGTGTCTAATGATCTCTTTGGGGTGGCGTCATAGAACTCGCCGTCTACGGTATAGGCCCGGGCTGAGCCCTCGTGACTCTGGGTGTCTGCTAGCGACTCCTCGGCTACCTTGCCCATACAGGCGGGTTGCCTTACGTGGGCATAAGCGTACGGGGAAAGGAATACGTTAGAGGTCAACCTATAACCTGACTCAAGCGCGATCTCGGAATGGGAAGAATGAAACCAATCCTAAATATCCTATAGCCTCACGATTATTGGTGTGGTGCACAACACCGCGTAATCGAACTCTACTGAATCACGATGCGTGAACACTTTCAGAGATTAAGCGCTCACGATACCGCTTTTGTGCGACGTTCGGGGCGTGGCTGAGTGCCTGCAGAAGCGCGAGTAGTCATACATCGAGTGTCGGCGGAAATATAAAACAAGACATGAAACGATTTATAAAAATAGAACACAGTTTAAGTGAAAAGCATCGCCTTTCGGCGTATATATAAAAACATGGTTTTAGCGATTCACATCCAGGCTAGATATACAAGGGGGACTACTGAGACCTCTGAAATATACAACTGGCCCATGGCGGGACGGGGCCCATGCATACCTGGCCTTACAAAACTATCTACAACGGAGATCATACCCAAAGTAGAGCCTCGGAAAGGATGGAGCTCCGACTTGACGTGAGATCCTAGGAATGTGGATCTAGCACACCTTTGCTTGTATACACTGCGGCGTGAGCGGCCCGAAGGAGAGTCGATCACAGCAGTACCAAGTATGTGAAACTATAAAGCGAAATGAAATCAAAGTATTTAAAACCTTTTCACAAATACAATCGGTTCAATTGCACATAGTGCCACATCCTGAAACAACAGCGGAAATAGAAAGCATAGCGAGTCTATTCTAGGCGCGAATGATCGAAGCAAGGCGATCGCCCGTAGTATCGTGCGTGCCTAGTCACTGAACTTCGCGGCCGCATCGGTCCACATGGGCCGTATGAGGTAGCCTACCGCGCCGGGGCAGCCAACCGGCGTCCGCCTGGGCTCCGCGCGCGCAGCCTCGAGGCCGCGTAGTCTCAGCGGACGCGTAAGGAATCCCCGCGTCGGGCTAGACACCGGAATGATCAATCACAGAGCATACCGGCTGCTCACGCATAGTCTCACACGCAGAGCTAGCGTAGGTAGTATAGACCGCGTCAGGAGGCGAGCCCTCCGGTATAATAATAGTCGAGGGTAGGTGATACGATAACGATGCAGCGGACTGCACCAGGTTAATGGCGTAATAACAGCGACAGAATGACCCGCCTGCTCGCGACATTACAAGACACTAACACAGGTAGCATCGCCTTTGATATGACAATCTACTTATCAAACAATCTTACTACAGCCGCGGAGAGATCAATACAAAGGCTATAAGCAAACAGAAGTAAGCAGTTCCTTTTATCATTCTTAAGTTGTTATACCTAACTTCCCAGTAAAAAGCTAGCGTAACTCTTAAGCTTTTGTTTTAAAAACCAAATGGCCCATTTATCTTCTGTTAAAAATGATCATTATTCTTTTGAAATGTTTTGATTCTTATTATTAGAGCTTAAAGCAGTGAGGCATTCTTAAGTAAGTATCGAGAACTTAAAGCGTAGAGGCGATTAAGTAAGTATTATTCGATTAACAGTCTGCAATATCGTCTGATAGTACTATATATATATTGTAAATATCATGCTGCAGGAAAGAATCACATACATACCACCGTGAAAACCACCTGCCAAGTTGAATATTATGTGTGTGTATCGGGATCGACTACTATAATAGTCACAAACATTACACATCCAAGACTACTGCTAGAAGTCATTCTAAGCAGAGGGTTCACAATGAATTCTACGGAAAGTCGGGCAGCACTTCCCTACCCGGTGAGTTATATATAAGTCTACTGTGAAAACAGTCCTAGGTAAGTACAGTTTGATTATTCTTCTTTTAAACCCTCCTACTGTGGTAACAGTTCAATTCTATTACAATGATATTCTTCTAAAGTATTTATACTTATTCTTATACTATAACAGTAAGTATTCTCTAATTCAAAGAGGGTTAGGATTAGTTACCTCGGTAAGCCCAATAATATCCCTAGATAAAGAGTGGCACTTTGAGAGCGAGGTTTGGCTCTGCAAGATTTATGTGCCAGCTCAGAGTAGCTCAGAAACCTTGAGAAGTTCTTTACAGACCACACACAAAGGACGACTAGGGATTTGGGCTAGGAGTATTTTGGGCATTATAACAAATACTAAGAAGACAACTTTTCTACCTAGGGAGGAGGTAGATTTGCTTCAGGCTAGGGGGTAGGCCACTCGGCCAGAAACTCACTCGAGGGAGTGTTGAATGAAGGCTAAGGGAGAGGGAGAGGATTTTTAGACTTGGAAGATAACTTTGTGTGGATGAAGAACTCTTCGTCTTTAAGGGAGATATTTATAGAGTCAAGAAGTGGCCAACCAATGGCCAAGATTAAGACAAGTCACAAAGGCAAGTGTAGGGTGAGGATTAACTTATACACCACGATATCCTACCAACTCCTTGACTTGTACACTGAGAGCACAAAAAAGCGATGCCTAGGCTCTTGATTTGGTCGTCCAAATGGACGATTCAATCCACCCTGATGGGAGGGTGCCAGAATTAGCCAGCGCCGGGTTGATCCAAAATGTTTGCGATACCGGGAAAAATCCATAATATTAGTAATGGCATGGCGGAATTTTCCCTCTGAAGGTGTGGAAAGCGTTTAAGTCCGGAAAAGCGATTCTTTTAGTGAGTTGTGTATTCTTACCAAAATAAAGCGTCAGAGGCTAAACTTTAAGGCCTGCAAACTTTTATGCGTATTCCTTACGACATCACTCACGGAAATCTGAGGTATAACTATCTTTGTCTTTGTGCCGGATTACATAGTATCGGAGTATATTCGATTTGATAATTTCATGAGTGTGGGAGCTTTTGTGAGTGACTTAGGGATGATCCTGCCATTGGGTGGAATTTAGAGTTTTTGCGTAATTTGTATGTTATGGACCGTGGACAGCATAACAGTTCACTTTATAAAGTCACGATGAGTGAAAACTATACCGGTGTGTTTTGGAGACTTAGAAGGAACATTCGAGGACAGAATGTTTCTAAGTCAGGGGAGAATGTTACACCTTCAGTAAATTCAAGAGAAGTTAAGATAAGAACTTTGCCAGATATAAGATTTGAAATGGGAGATTAAGTTGGCTCAAGCGTGTGTTGGGCTGGATTTTGAGTCTACCTTGAGGTGTTGTACCAGTTGATTAAGGATTGTAAGGTGTTTAA